>JASANB010001300.1:0-61919 GCA_030248155.1 Sabatieria punctata
AGAAGCCATAATCCTGAAATAAATGTTCAGCATTCCTGCATTTCTGAAGGGAACCTTTTGTCATTCAATAGTGTACCCGACCTATTTTTAACCGCGGCGTTAAAAAATGACCATTGTTTTTTTCTACTACTGTTTAATTTTTGAGATATTACTGATCAAACAAAATTTGCATTAATATTCATATATCTCCAAAATGGGTAACTATGGATTAAAACAAACGCCATTTTCGAACTCAGCGGGTCAAATTAGGTCGGGTACACTATTGACTGACAAAAGGTTCCCTTCAGAAATCCATGAATGCTGAACATTTATTTTAGGATTACGGCTTCTCACGACATGTTTCTTAATGAAACTTTTGAGGTCCATAACTTGCGACAGAGTGGCCGTAGCGCAAAAATATGATGATATTCTGAATCAGCGGAAAAAACTGCACCAGATAGATACCACGTTACGTCCATATTTGACAGATAACTTATTGTCTGAGTACCAGGGCATAAAAATTACATAAGATGCTCAGGAGCGGTCAGATTGAAAAACAGATGTCATTTTCGTAATCAGCGGCAAAAACTGCATTAGGTGATATAAATTTAGATGGCTCTGTACCCTAGATGCGACTGAATTGAGTCACCTTTCAAACGAGCATGTTATAGCAAGTGCAGCCGTTTTCTTCCCAAATCATAAAATGCCGATAACTTCAAAACTAGGCAACGTAGGGCAAAAATAAAGTTATTTTCGGAATCAGCAGCAAAAACTACATAAGAAAAACTGCATTGCACCGCGGTTAATGGTCATACTAGCGAATAGTGCGACTCAAGAAATAGGGTTGGTCTCAACTTTGGACGCCAATTTCTCCCGATCCAGAGCGAATCTAGCTAAACTGAATGCATTTTCGTACTCAGCACATGAAACTGCATATAACAGTTACAGTATACTAACCACTAAGCTTTGCAGAAAAAAAATTTTTTTGAACACATTTGAGAGGCCAAAACACCCCCTCCCCTCCACACCGCACACTTTAGTGCGCTTATTTTGTTTGGCCAACTCATGCCTAACTTTTGTTAAAACATTAGCTTGGCAGGGCCTTTGCATAAAAAGATATAAAGACTTTTCGAAAAAAAACCGAGTGGCATTTTGCGGAAATTTCGTAGTTTTCGGCGAATATCTCGCTAACCAGCTACGATCTGGAAACGGGAGAACCAGAATCTGAAAGGCCATTGGAATAGCTACAAAACCATATGCGAGTTGGGATCCTAGCTTAAGAAACGAATGAAGGGTGATCGTTTGAATGGAGGGTGTCAGAGCTATTAAAATGAGCCCGAAAATTGCTGCCGACCCAACTTTGAGGGGGTGTAGCTCCGGTTCCAGGGGGTTGCTGGTGGCCGGGCATGCACCGTTGGTCTTCGACTGTGCTCTATTTTAACTGATATAAATATCAGCCGGATCCGTGAGATGACCCTGCTTGCCCCCTCAAAGCTGACTTTCTCGCAAAATGCATCTTAAACACGCCCAATATACGTAGACCGGTAGGCCGATGTCTATAAAAAGCTCTGAAAGCGGCAGTAGACAGATATTTCCGTTGCGCACATTTAGCGAACGCCGGCCGGGGCATAAAAACTTTAATTCCAGTGATTATCGCTCTTAAGCGTCCCATTTTGCGCAAAAATTGGCTCGGTCAGCTGTAGGTAGACCAAAATACAAAACTACCAATGGCTATATTTCGTAGGCCTCCAACCAGCCAATCGATACCGGTATTCTATGGCAAAAAATCGACTTTATTTTATTTCCAGCTGCCGCTCCCCTAAGGAATGGGTCTGGCTCGCGCTACTGACAGATTTGGTTTCAAGCCTTCAGTGGCAGACGCTCTAAACGTCGCTTAAAGCAACTGCCTGCAGTAAGCCTTTTGACTGTACATAGTTGACGTCTGTTTTGCCTTACTTTTCATTTGTACGTACATACCCTAGCGTTTTTCAGCCGAACACGAAAAACGGCAAATCCTACTGATAAGTATTGCACTAGATTTAACTGGTAAAGCAGTGAATCGAGATTTGTTGGCTTAGGCCTAATAGCCTTTGTGTGCCATTACATTTCCTGCAGCGCATACCACCGGCCGAAATACGTCTGTACTAAATGGACTTTAGCTGGTTAAATAGCCACCGAAAATCGTTACTGCGTCGTCGTTGAGTGGTTTAATCGTTAAACGGCGTCAGCATACATACATGTCATCCGCCCAAAGAGGTATTAGTTAGGTTGGATTCAGGATCTCAGCGCTTTTCGAGTCTGATAAGTTCGTAAAAAAATGAGTCCCAGAAGAATCGGGGGTGAGGTCGGAAAATTGCCTCGCGGGTTGACCCCGCTGTCACATGTACGTGCGTATTACGTATGCCTACATCGCATAATGGTGCGGTGTATGGTATCGTTTCGATCAACGGCTAAAAATAACCTTATGTACTAGAGGGGTTTACAAGGGTTGTACTGTCGTTTGGTATTGGATTTTCAGAATGTGTATGTGTATGTGTAGACACATTCACTATCAAATTTGTATGGTAATTTTTGTATACACATCCAGAAAAACAATGTGTATTTTTGTGTATTTATCTGTAGGTGTATTCTACTGAAAATGCAAATTTTTCGTCTGATTGTGAAGAGTGAGAAATTGGAAAAATCAGGTTTATAGTCCACTGTTTGAAAACCAGGATATCTTTGAAATTGAGTTATTTAGGACCTTGTTAGGATATTTGCTCACTCCTAGTACAGCAAAAACGTCAAAGGTTTTTAATTCTGTTGCATACTTTGTCGATTTTGCTGATCAAATACAAATACACAAAAATACACATTTTGAGTAGTGTTTGTGTATGGCAATGTGTATCGGAATTTTCAATGTTAAATATAGCGTGTGCCACAACCGCATTTGAACTTTTGGAAATCTTCGACCGCCTCCCTGGTCGACCCCCTCCGGACCCTCGCCGCAAACAAACCCTCCCTATCCCACTCCCCTCCCTCCCCTTACCGTTACCGTACATTTAGGATCACATCGCTAGCTGAACCGGTACAGTCCCAGTTTCAAACAGCTCGATTAATAGCCAGAATTGGGCCAATTTGCCAACAAGACCGACCGGCGCACCAGGTCACCAACTAGTCCAACAATAGAGTGGTGCTTAAAACAGACACCAACAAGGCCAAGAACGCGCCAACTCACTAACACCAACTACTGTACAGTACACACACCGCACAAACAGCACCAACAATGGTCTGCAAAGGATGTCTGGCTGTTGGCTCAATTCTGGTCCAACTCTGGCACTTGGTCGAGCTGTTTGGGAGCGGGCGTGTATGCATTGGTACGGTACCATATGCCAAAGATAAAAGATAGTATGTCAAAGCAATGCCTGACTATAAATAAATAAATATCAACTAGTAGTTCTCGCTGTGCAAGAGCTAATTAAACGAGTAGCGTCCATGCTAACATGTATAATTAATGAGGCGACAGAATAAGCTGAAAGCTCATACGCTGCCATTGATTTCTGCTTCTTCTAGTGGTTCGTTAAAGCGCCATTGTTATCTAACTGCTTCTCGCTTTAGCAACCAAACGCCATTTCCATCTGATTAAATTTCCCCCTAAAGATGACATTATTCTGCCCGCTCTCAAAATCAATGGCGCCCCGGTTTTAATTGGACAAGCAATTTCTGCCTTTTTTCACTGCTTTTCAGAGTGAGTCCGCAAATGTTGGCTTCCATTTGATGAGTCGGCTCGATCAATATAAAGCGTCGACGAAATTGTCGCCAGGCCAGGGCAGTTTTAGTGGTAAGTTTGGATTTTAAAATCAGATAAGGACTTGGTCGCTGCCTCCTTCTGTGTACTACGCAGTTCAGTCGGTTTTATTTACATTGGCCCAGCCGACCGACCGGTTCTATAAGAAAGCGCAATAACCGTCGCCGAATAAGGAAATTAATTAGTTGGTTAGACCGACCCACGCTGGGAGCCTGTCGTCGGCCTTTCATGGTTGGCTTGATTCTATAGCAAATTTCTCCCTCCTGTCACTCTCAGGCTGAAGTCGGCAGCCAATGCACTCCTATGACTATATTTGCTTTAGCACCCAACTATTGTCGGTGAGTGTTTAAGGCCGAATCATGGTTCTGCCAGCTAGGTGGCGTGGCACTTTCTTTCTAGATCGCTGTCAGCCACTCAATTTAGACTTTGGTCAACTGGCAAAGTGCCCTGTTGGCAGCAGGTGGGCCTTTTATCTATCCGTGATTTGTCTTCCTGTAACTTTTGCGTTAGTTAATAAATTTGGCTGAAATTTTAACACAACGTCATGCACACAAACAGCCTCAGAATTTTTACTCTCAAAATTCTGGCCAAGTTCATCGCTTCAACCCCTAGTTATACACTTCCGTGGGTCATCTGTCACACGTCATAGAAAGTGATGGTTGACAAGTGGGAGTGCATAACTAGTTGATTGAAGCTACAGTGTTGGCCAAAATTTTGAGAGTAAAAATTGTGAGCACCTATGCAGGTTGTCTTAAAATTTCAGCGAAATTTATAGACGAACACAAAAGTTACAGGAAGACAAAACCGGTGATGGATAAAAGGCCGACCCTGTATAAATTGGCCTTTAGAGAATAGCTGTTGCTAACAAGACATAGATAGCCCTTGTTGGAAAGCGGACAAATACGTTTATGTAGTACGAAAACATCTGTCAAACCTTTTTGACCGTGCCGCCGAGTGTGCTTAAAGGATAGGCATAAATTCAAGCCTGGGCCGGTGGATAGAATTTAGATAAAAAGCTCTATTTTCTATAAAAGTAAAGCGCTGGTGGTTACGTGCGGAGATTTCAGGAGATGCTTAGCGTTCTGCTGTGCATGGTCGGCTTTACCACCATCATTACGCTGTTCGTCAGTTGGCTGACCGATCAAAAGCGAAAAGCGATCGCCGGCGAAATTCACAGATGTACGTAAGTGGAGAGCATTGGTCTGCCGTAACTTTTGAAAAGTCTCATTTCCTATCAATTTCATTGAAAGATGTTTGGCAAAACTTATGTACATGTACATATGTAATATTCTATATCTTTTAAAGATAGCTAATTCGGGCCAAATTCTAGTGTATGCTAGCTTTCCGTAGACGTAGAGTTGAGTTTTGCCATTCTGAATTGATAGGTAGCGATATAGTGATGATACGAGCATACATGGGGCGGAAAAATCCGGGGGGGGGGGGTCTGGAGCCATCGGGCGGGGTCACGAAAAAGTCCAAAAAACGCCTATTTTGCCTTAATTATGCGAAAATTTTCTTCCTCCGGGGGGGGCGAACGGCGGTATGGCCGGCCGAGGGGGTAAACCAAACCCCCTTACCCCCGGCCCATGTATGGATACGAGACCTATTTTAGGTTAAAAATTTTATAAATACTACTGTAGGTACGTTATACGCTTGACCGTCTATTTATTCTTGTTACAGTCAGGCACTTAACGCCGTATAAGGAATCGGTACCATATAAGGTACAGATACCGGTACCGATGCTGACTGACTGAATCCAAATTTTACAGCCGAATCTGATTCGCGTCAGGCGCGTCGGTTCCAAGAGTCGACACTATTCGACGTAGTGGTCAATAATCTAATCGGCGCACCGCACGAGGTCAACGAGTCATTCCAAACGTTCGTAGACCGCTTTAGTAGTTTCGCTGACGTTGCGGAGGCCATGGCAAAGGCCGGTTTGGAGAAGTGCCAGTTTATTGTGGCCGTCGATTTTACTGGTAGGTGCTAAGTTTGAATATGTGCCTATGCTATAGTTGTTTACATACATGTAACACGGGGTCTGTCCCCCACTCGCCTAAGGTCAGATCCACCCGAAACGATTTATTTGGCAATCAATTTTTGAACAAATTTTTGCGATTTCTTGCAATTTATGACACAAAAATTGTCAAAGTCGCCTGTAAAGCTCATTTGTTTATAAAAAAAGCTTTTAGTTGTATTTCAGCCCAAATTACCGATTTTTTAGCGTTTTTTAGTGCCAACTCCCTACCAAAATTTGGGTTCAGACCCCCAACAGCCTTCGGCGGACGACCTGTTACATGTACGGTTGTTTGATATCGGAATTTTTAATGCATATGCGTATGCGTAATTAACCAGAAAAACTAATTCATAATTTGCATAAAGCGTAACGGCTAATGCGTAATTTTCAATAAGCTTTTTTCACTGATTTGAGTCGTTTTCCTCACTTTCTTAACAGTTGACGAAAGTTGTTGAAAGATTGCAAGCATGGTTTAGATTTAGAACACTTGAGAAGCTATAATTAAGGATCAACCATTGATTTAAAAATGGCTGATTGTGCATTGCAAAGTATCGCTTGGCTCTAGAGATTTGATTTAGCCAGTAATGAGTGGCAAGGGCGTCGAACCTTCAACAAGCACTGTCTACACTACACGCAGCTGAAGGCCCATCTCAACCCGTATCAACAAGTGATCTCCAGTCTCGGCGCTACCCTCAACCCTTTCAACGAACTCGATACCGTTCATGCGTTCGGCTTCGGCGATCGAAACACAAGGGACCGATCTGTGTTCCCGTTCAGGGTAGAAGGGTTGCCATGCAGTGGATTCGCGGAGGTTTTGCAGAGGTCAGTGCCTTTACTACTTGAATCGATTTATAAAGGACACTACATACATACACCTTCCCTCGCTCCAAACCTAAGCCAGTAAGGGGACTCTAGCCATGTCATGTTAAGCTAATACAGTCAGGCACCTAACGCCGCTTAGGGCACCGACACCATACATATATGGTGCTGGTCCGGTACCTAGGCTAGTGGCACCATATACAATACCATATATGGTACTACCACAGGCCCCGAACGTTGGGGTACCATTTACGTATGGTGTAACTAGCCTAGCCCAATCTGGCTAATAATACTAATAGCTACACTTAGCTACAGTCCCCTGACTGTAAGCCCGAGCTTACTACGTACATTGTACCTATGTATAGCCTGCGCCTTATTCTAAGCCCGAGAAAGCAGGGGGTAGCCAGCCGCCAATGACCGGGTTGAGAGGATGGTAAGTCAGACAGAGCGATTTTTTCAGCTCATTGACACCAATTTACGCGCATTTTCTAAGATATTATTCCAACAATATTATTCTAAATTACTGAGGAGTAGTATGTAGGTAGAAGTACCGGGTTTTCCCGCAATTAAGGCCATGGGCTTGTTCTAGGCTTTGACACTTTTTCGCCCTCCACATTGAGACCGAAAATAAGCCCATGGGTTTATTTTTCATTTTTGGGGGCTTATTTTCGGAAAAACCCGGTAGTAGAGTGAGCCCGAGGAGGCCAACAACCCGGCTTTGCCAATGACTGCAGGTAGTGTCCAAATTGAAATACGCTTGAATCAATAGATACTATAGGTAGTATAAGCAGAAAATCACGAAATCACAGGTCTAGCGAGTGCAGTCAATGTTTGTTACCGACAAAAATGCTATTCCTCGCTTGCGCTCGATACAGCGAGCTGCGCATCTCGGCCACAACCCCAAGCAACATCTGCTGCCAGATTCTGTAGATCTGTTCAGGTGTACAAACTCTATTCTCCACACTTTGACCCTCACTGATAGCCTTGCTGATTTCCTCGACGAAAATCTACAAAATTGGTTCATACACCTTTACGCATACATGCACTAGGGGGTTTGGGGCTTACCCATTAGAAGCTAGAAAGGCCAAAATCCCCTGAGTCAGGGCCCGGAGACAGTTTAGGAACGCCTCCCACGACCCAAAAAATACAAGTAAACAGGGGTTCCCTAAACTGTCTCTGGGGTAGGTGGGGGTTTGGTTTTCTTAGGCAAGTGGTCAGAACAGATAGAATGGTCAAAAGCTGCGTAGACAGTCCAGAATTTTACACTAGCTCTCTACTAGAAGCTCTAGGTTCAACCTCGAAGCTCTCCATTCCCCAGGCGAGTCGATCGACGTTTTTGTGCCTTCCTCCAGTTTGTCTGCAGTGCTGCACCACCTCGCTGTCGTCTAGCCCTCCTTGGGCCAGTGCACTGACCACCAGAGTAATAAACCTCTGCACCCTGCCCACATGTTCCTGTATTTTGGGCAGCGTACTCAAGCTCTTAGGCTCGGTAACCTTTTGGTCGACGTGGAATGACTTGCGCATGGCTGGAGACCTGTTGAGAATGTTGCCGAACGCTCTAGCAAGACAGCTTCGCTGATCAGCCACCATATCCCAGGTCTGCTTCAGCATCATCCTGTCGAACAGAGTCACCAGAAGAAAGTGCTTCGACCGCGTGCTAGTGATGCTGCCTCGTTCTTGGCCGATACTGCCTCTCAGTCCCATTGTGGACACGTTGTCGCCAGATGCAGCTACTGCAATCTGAGGTGTTTGACTGCTCACTCGTACAGTGCTGGTGCGACGGGACAGAACGCTTGAACAGTGACCCATTGCGCTGACCTGCTGAAATAGGCACCTGCTTGGTTAGCGGAGCACCTATATTCAACCAATCTATCCAAGGCTTTCCTGTGGATCCTATCAAGTTCGGTGTTTCAACGCGAATTGGTAGAGTAGATAGGGTAGGACCGCAATTTACCGAGTTTTGCTGGCGAATTAGTATTATGGATTCTTGTAAGCTCAGATTCGATCGATTCAGAGAGCGACTCTTAACACTACTAATCCAAGCGACAAGACTGTCTAAGAGGAACTAGACACAACCTACTGTAGCTAGAGAAGAATACTACGTAATTTTCGCCGCAAGACATCTTTCAAGCACTCTGAATTATGAACTTCCTCTGATTGGACCAATTGACACACCTACACACTCACTACAAGTACAGTCATGTCTCGTTAATCCGGACAAGTTGGGGCCGGCCAATTTTGCCCAGATTAGCGAATTTCCGGATTAACGAATCAAAGCTAAAACACTGTTTTTCGGCTCAAAGGTCTGAATGACAGCTTTTTGTTAGTTGCATATCAGATTCTGAGGATGTACCGCTTAATTGAAAGCCAAAGGCTTATTTCAGCTCATTATAGGCAGAAATAATCACATTCTGGCATTATTCAATTGAAAATTCACACCAGAATTGAAAAATTTGGCATGCATTTTGTCCAAATTAACCAAATCCGGATTAACGAGACATGACTGTATACGCTGGAAGGAAAGTTGAACCAAAAAGAAGAAAGTGCTGCTGACTAGTGCACGTATGACAGCACGGCACAAGGTTAATAACCAGATTGCCTCTAATCAAATATTCATGCTTTCGAATTGTGATTGCTTTTTGCAATATCAGAGGATGCGTGACTGGGTTTTAGCAGGTGCCAGTAAAGAGTCTTTTTCAGGTACACACAAATAGCTCGTTCAATCGCACTGGCAGGACCAACCAGTTTTGCGCCCATAATCAAGAAATCTATCAAAATCGTCAAGAGGTCTGGATTCAGATATCATCTCCTTATCATTATCAGTGACGGACAAATGACAGACGATTTGGATACTGTTAAGGCAAATACAAGTTTTGCAGTTATCCAGGATTGGTCCATCCAGTCTTTTTGTTTAAAGAAAACCAGTTCTTTGCTTTGTAGTGGCGGTAATATAAACATTCTCACAAAATTCTGCAAAACTGCCAGGTACAGAAATCAGGCATCTCAATCTTGCACTGTAAAGGGGGGGTTATTTGAGCATGGCTGGCATAGATTTTGGAGGGGAGCCCTGATTTAGGTGGGTAGTAGTAGGTAGCAGAGTCCCTTTTTGAGCCTTTTTTGTTGCAGGCACTGGTAGAAGCCAGTCAATATCCACTGAGCATAGTGCTGGTGGGAGTGGGGGACGGTCCATGGGAGAGGATGGAGGAGTATGACGACCGTTTGCCTCGAAGAAAATTCGACAATTTCCAGTTCGTTGACTATCACAAAGCCACATCAAGCCGACGAAAAAACGCTCAAGCCGTATTTGCACTGCAAGCGTTGATGGAAATTCCCGACCAGTACAAAGCCATCCGAGACTTGGGCTACTTATGACCTCTGACCTGTGTATATTGTTCTGTCTGATTCTGTCTGTGTTCATCTTATGCAAGAAAGTGCTAAACAGGCGGCTGATAGCGGCAGAGCTGTCAAGCTACTGTCATTAAATTAAAAGAGAAGCCGGCTGCAGAAAGGTGGCAAAAAGAATCCTTTCTTTTGCTTTTGGTGTTTTGAATGTCAGATGCTCTGTCTGCTCTACTCGGCTTAATTGCAGCGCTTGATTAGCTTCATTAATGAAAAAGCGCCCCACTGATTCGTTCGACTTGCCTTGTGGCACGACACCCTGTTTATATGTATGGACAACTGTCTGACTGTAGCTTGGAAGGAATGGACAATTCTATTTCTACCTTAACTGAGCTAGCCTCCAATGCATTGTACTGCTAAGTCGTAGGTATGTATAAGACTTTTATCTGTTAAAAGTAGAGATAATGAGGCATCCATGGCCTGCACGGGATGGCACCTACCTAGCGGTACCGCCAAGCAAAGCTGAGTATTGAAACGACCAGCCGCAATTAAGACGATTGATTCCAGCGCTAGTTATTTGATGTTTAGCCTTGCTCAATCTCATCAGCGTCTGTCTACCTAGAATGGAGTTGCGCAGTTGGTTCGCGTATTATCTGAACAAGTTAGTTTTTTGCTGAGTGTTTGTGTCACTTGTGTACGTACGTACATCAGCCATTCGAAATATGTAATACATTTATGTTGATTTGTCACGGTGGCAGTACATACAATGTATGTACATTCATATATGTAACAGGTCTGGGGTGGCGTGAGCGGAGGGGGGTTTTCCGTCAGGTGGGGGGTCGAGGGGGTTTCCCCCAGAAGCAGGTTAAAAAATTCAAAAAGCCAGAACGCCTGGAAATGCGTTTTTTAGCCCGTTTTTCTCAGTAAGACGGCTAAAAATCGCTCTTTTAAGATGCCAAATAGAGTTTTAGAGCTAAAAACAAGCAAAAACAGACAAAAATGGCTCTCAAAACACCGGTTCCTCTTAAGATGCATTAGCGAGAAAGTCAGCTTAGAGGGGGTAAGCAGCGTCATCTAACGGATCTGGCTGATATTATTGATGATTAATATCTGTTAAAATCCAGCTCAGTCGAAGACCAACGGTGCGTGCTCGGCCACCAGCAACACCCTGGAACCGGAGCTACACCCCCTCAAGTTGGGTCGGCAGGGATTTTCGGGCTCATTTTCACGTGACTGACAGTCTCCACTCAAACATCACCCTTTCATTCGTTTCTTAAGCTAGATTCCCGACTATGGTTTTGTAGCTGTTCCAATGGCCTTTCATATTCTGGTACTCCCGTTTCCAGATCGTAGCTGGTTAGCGAGAAATTCACTGAAAACTATGAAATTGCCGCAAAATGACACTCCATTTGTTTCGAAAAATCGTTATAACTTTTTGTGCAAAGGATAATATGTTAACAAAAGTTAGGTACGAGTTGCCAAATAAAATTAGTATGCTGTTTAGGGAAGGGGGTGTTTGGTCTCTCAAAGGTGTTCGAAAAAATTTTTTTCCGCAAAGCTTAATGGTTAGCATACTATTCGATGCAGTTTTCTATCTGATTTCGAAAATGCATTCGTTTAGCTAGATTCGTTCTGGATCGGGAGAAATTTGCCTTCAAAGTTGTAACCGACAGACTTACATTATGTAGTTTTTGCTGCTGATTCCGAAAATAACAAAATTTTTCTCTGCGTTGCCATTTTTGAAGATATGGGCATTTTTTATGATTTGGGAAGAAACCGACTGCACTTGCATAACCTGCTCGATTGAAAGGTGACTCAATTTAGTCGCATCTAGGGTGCAGAGCCATCAATTTTATATCCCTAATCCAGTTTTTGACGCTGATTACGAAATGACATCTATTTTTTTCAATCTGACCACTCGTGAGCTACTTGAGTTTCCCTTCACGCTCTATTTTAACTGATATAAATATCAGTCAGATCTGTGAGATCACCGTGCTTGCCCCGTTTCTTCAGCAGCTACAGTAAGCTGACTTTTTCTATGCTGAAACGCCAAAATCGATTTTCAGTGGCTTTTCAAGGGAATTACAAGCTATAAATTAGTGATTTCTGACCCAGTTTGTTAGTACGTACTGGGCCACTACTAGTAGTTGTATTTTTGGTTGGGGTCCCTAAACTGTCTCAGGGTTCAGCAAGAGGGATGTGGCAGCCCCTAGTACATGTATGTGTACATCTCTTCTTTCGCTGCCCTCAACAAAACAGTGCTACTACTGTATAGTCAACTGTATCGTTCGTTTGTGCCAAAAAAGATGTCAAGCAATCGCTTTAGCTGTGAGCGTCAGTCCTAATAGCTTCTTGGTGCATTTATCCACTTGCTGGTTTCGAAGAAGATGCTGTACAGGGGATCCGTGACATAGTGGACTCTGTCTTCAAAGAAGCCATGGCCAGCCACGACCACCCATCAGTCTCATTAGGATAGTCTTGTGACAGATTTATAATGAGCATCTCATGCCAGCAAACCCCAAAATTATTTGCTAATCACTGAAGGAAGGCGCTCCTTTGTATTTGTATTTCAGTGAACGAATGGAAACAGCCAATCTCGAGGACTTGCTGCATTTGGTAACCAACTGTCTGACCACCTTCAATGCCAGTGACAGTCAGCCAGACAAAGACTGCACCTATGGAGGTCTGGATGACTACCTCCCAGCACCAACCGATCACTACACAGCGTTCAGTTTGGTCATGGCAGTAGCTATGCTGATCATCTGTGTCAGTGGCATGCTGGCCAACTGCATCTCCATCTTCATCTTCACCAGACATGCGCTGCGCAACCCCACCAACTTACTGCTGATGGGTCTGAGTGCGACAGACCTGGTCTTGTTGGCACTGGGCATTCCATCGTTTGCTGTTCCCAGCTTCAACGTCTACATGGAGAGTCCTGAACTGTTTCAGTTCAACCTCTATACCACGCTTTACATCTACCCCCTGACCATGGCTGCACAGACCTGCTCTGTCTGGCTGTTAGTAGTGGCCACTGCTGAGCGTTATCTAGCGGTAGTATTCTCTTTCTTTCTACAACTCTTTTACAAGCGTTTCTTCTTTACTAGGTCTGCCATCCTCTCCTCTCTCTTCGAATCAGGACGTCTGCCTGTATAAAAAGCTCACTGGGGTGTGTGTTCCTTGGGGCTGTGGCCTATAATGTAGTCCGATTCTTCGAGTATCGTCTGCCCTCCAATGGAGACACTCCACTGATAGCTGAGAACCAGCTGATTGCTGACTGGAGATATTATACAATCTACTACACCAGCATGTTCTTGGTCGTTCACTTTGGCTTGCCTTTCACCCTGTTACTCACTTTGAATCTGTTGGTGCTGCGCGCCATTCAAGTGGCAAGAAGACGCAGACAGTCTCTAACAAGCAGACATGAACGAAGTGAGTCACATGGATTGGGGGTGCTTGGAAGGCATAGCTACCATAGTCTGTTATCACAAAATTTGCCAGAACCCACATACAAGTCCGGCTTTCACTGGTCTTTCACCAGAGCAGAGTAACGGGATATCTGTTGATTAATTAGATATTAATTTAGGAGAACACTCCAGATCAACAATGATAATGCTGGTCACTTGTCTGTTCTGCCTGTGCTACTCACTGTCACTGTTCGTCAATGTTGCCAATGTATTCAGTTCGAAACTGTTCCGAAACAGAAGCACCATAGCATTCATGCTCAACGACCTCAGCAACCTGATGGAGATGATCTATTGCTCAACCACCTGGATCATCTACTACAAATTCATGGCCAAATACCGAATTATATTCAAGCATATCTTCCTGTGCAACATTCATGCCGGGGCGCACTCTTTCTATTCTTCAGAAAACACTGAGAGACGCAGCAGACCCATTTCGCCTTTGGCTGTGCCGCCAACTGCTGAGGATGAAGGCTCACCATTTTTCGAATCTGCTGTTTAGATTTGTTGTTGTTGTTGTTGTTATTTATAACTTCTCATAAGTACTCACTTTTTTATCACATGAATTTTAAGTTAAACATTATAGTTTGGTTAAAAGGGCATTGAACATCCAAGACTACATACATGTACAGCAGTCCGTTACAAAAATTTATTACTACAGTCCTTTCTGGTTAATCCGGACAAGTTGGGACCGGACGATTTTGTCTGGATTAGCGAATTTCCGGATTAACGAATCAAAGCAAAAACAGTTTTTCGGGTCAAAGTCCTAAACAACAGCTTTTTCCCAGTTCTGTGTCAGATTCTGGAGCAGTACCTTCTCATTTAAAGTCAAAAGCTTAAATTCAGCTGATTATGGCCACAAAAAGGCAAACAATCACATTCTGACTCAATAGAAAGTGCTATTCCATCGAAAATTCATGTCTAAATTGAAAAATTGCGTACTGATTTTGCCAATTTACAGAACAAAATCCGGATAATCGAATCACTTTACCATACACAATTCGAAGTTGGGACCGCAAATCTTTTGTCTGGACCATACATGTAACGGGTCCCGGCCGACCCGGGGGCGTTTCCGTCAGGTGGGGGGGTCGAAGGGGGTTTCGTCCAGAAGGGGGTACAAAATTTCAAAAAGCTCCTGAACGCCTGGAAATGCGTTTTTACCACGTTTTTCAAGTAAGTAGGCTAAAAATTGCTATTTTAAACTGCCAGACAGCGTTTTAGAGCTAGCAGAAGAACAAGCAAAAAACGATAAAAACGGCTTCCAAAACACCGATTTCTCTTAAACATCAGCAATGGAAACGGCAAATTCGATTTCAAAAGCTTTTTCAAGCGAATTTTGAGCTAAAATTTGTTATTTCTGAGCCAATTTGTTAGTACTAGAGCTACTACTAGTACTTGCATTTCTGGTTCGGGGGATCCCTAAACTTCTGTCAGGCGGTGAGGGTTGGTTGACCTTTCTATATCTAGGGGGTAAACCAAACCCCCTAGCACGTACATGTACGGTCTGGATTAATGAATCCTGATCCGGATTAACGAGTCATACAAAACGGGAAAAATTGGGATCTGGCCTAATCTTGCCTGGAAAAGGCGAATATATCCGGATTAACGAGACATAACTGTATGTATGTAAAGATGCATATGTATGCAGTTGTACAAAGTGCCAAACACAGTGACAGTCCCTTTCTTACGGCAAGCAAACTAACCAAAGAATAATAGGAAAAAAGTAAAAGTACCTATAAGTAGGAGATTTTATTGTTTTGTTTATACTCACAAACTCGATACTGAGCGCTACCTCTATTGGCGTCACTGAAGATGAGTAGTCCGTTGTCTTCCTAAAGTTCTTAATTAAAACTTTCTTGGGGTCTCGGGGTTGCGGAGGTCTGGCGCCGGCTAAAGCCCAAATTCTAGAGACGCGGATTGGGTTCTAAAAAACGCATAAAAATCGCAGTTTTGGAATAATAATCGTCAAAAAATGGCTATAGTTTGGGCTCAAACACAGCTAAAAAGGCTGTTTTACAGGCGATTTTAGCAATTGTAGCGGGTGAATTTGTAGAAAAATTCCAAATTTGCTGAAAAACCGCAAGGGGCCGCAAAATCGACTGGGCGTTCCCGATCGGAGTGTCTGGCTGGCCTAAGTCAGGTAGGGACAAACCTCTGGACCGCATGTATGAAGCGACCTGGTGCAGCTATTCTACTGTTGGCAAGTACGCATCGAGTGTGATGAAGCCATTAGATATGGTGGGAGGACCCGGTAGTGTGGGAGTTGAAACAAGGCCCGAGAGCATTTGATAGATCAGTACCGGACGGTTCAATTATTCTCTGCGTCATTTACGACCGACGTGGCTGGGAGCAGACTGCCGATAAGGACCGGGCGTAATCTTTGGTTGCGTGCCAGGCGTGCATGAACCGTGGGGCTTTTTAAAGCCCTAATCTGCCGCCATTAACTAGCCGCTGCGGAGCCCGAACTGCGCATAACGCATTCAATCAAAAAATGCGCTCCCGAGACAGACGCGCTCTCACATGCAGCTGTCTGTTTGGCTAAAAGCTAATTTAATCAGACCAGCCTTGGTCGATGGCTTTATGTCGGCGATCATTAGGAGCCGGCTCTAGGGACACGCCACCGGCGGTCGTTAGCTCTTAACCTCTGGGACGCCCCTTCATCATTTATGCCGTGCCTCGGCAGTGGCCGACCACGACCGGTTTTAATTAAGAGACGATGCTCACCACTGATATCGTACTGCTCCTCAACGCCGCCGCCATGTTCCTCTTATCCTTCTGCACCGACTACTGGATGCATCGCGAGTATAAATTTGACCAATTAATTCCGCAATTAGAGCAAATGAACGCCACACTGGTCCAAAACTGGAATGGTTTCTTCGCCTGGCAGCAGATCGTCTTTGTTCACTATTCGCAGGGAGACGACGCGTGTGGTGTCGAAAATTTGCATACAACGTGCCTTGGTCGCCGCAGGACTATGTACCTGTTTACCGAGTATGGAAATCTGTACCGCGAGTGCAACGATTTATTGGGTGAGTTTTTTGGGCCCGATTCAATTCTGTGCGCTTGCCCCAGAAGTATTGAATGTGTGTAGAGAAAAGACAGCACACGTAATTCAATAGCGAATCTGTAGGACGTGCGTGCGCAGCCATTAGTGGAAAAAAGAAAATTCGATATTATTGCAGACGGAAGCAGGCAGCTCTTGCACGATGAAGGAAAACTGTACAAAAAGCACTGTAATTATTATGTGGCTCGTGCAGGCATCTGGCATGGATTTCGATACAACAGCACAAATATTGTTGGTACGTATGTATTGTAGTAGGTTAGGCTTGCATAAGCTGTGTAACAAGGCTCCCATTTTAGCCACTGAGACATTAAATTTTATCCTTGGTCTAGCATCGGTGTTGTTAGTTGGATTTGCAACTGCAGCTGGTATCTATGGTTCAATACATCGGAGCTTGTCAGCAACTGTCAGCACTGGAATCAGTCTCACAGTTTTCTGTAATATTTTTACTTTTGTCTCTTTGTATGTAGAATCTTCTCTGGTTTTCAAAAACATTTTAACACAGCATCACCACAGTTAAATAATTAGTGCCGCAGCTGTTCTATGGATTTTGAGCACATTGTCATGCTTGATATTGAAATTATAGACATATTATGCAGGCAGAAAACCAATCAGCCAAACAATCTGCATTTGAATCGAATCAAAACGAAATACGTTTATAAATTCATGGATGAAAACAGACAGCAAAACTAAAGAAGCAAATGCAAAACAACAATCATGGCAACCAATAACCCATCTTGTATACACTGTAAGCAAGAATTTCAAACAAAACAAGACGGTTCTTCAAAATGAGTGTATAAAACTTTAGATAGTTTGATCATTTTGAAGATCCTCTCAGTTTTAGAGGCAGAGACAGTTATTTTTGGAAATTTTTTTACAAAATTAGACCGGCAGCAGAGGAAAACGTCAGTAAACCTTTATTTGAAGAAAAGTGGGTGTGCAATTCTTTCAGATGCAGTTTTCTCTTTCAAACAAGTCTTTCTGACAGTAAGCTCTTCAGATAATTCTTTCAGATGATTTTCCCTTCCAATCCAAAGAATTCTGGCACTCTTTAGGCAAATTTTTCAAAAAGTAGCTTTCCCTTCCAAAGAATTCTGGCAATCTTTAGGCAAATCTTTCAAAAAGCAGCTTTCGCTTCCAAATAATTCTGGCACTCTTTAGGCAAATCTTTCAAAAAGCAGCTTTCGTTTCCAAAGAATTCTGGCACTCTTTAGGCAAATCTTTCAAAAAGCAGCTTTCGCTTCCAGAGAATTCTGGCACTCTTTAGGCACTCTTTCAGAAAGCAGCTTTTGCTTCCAAAGAATTCTGACACTCTTTAGGCAAATCTTTCAAAAAGCAGCTTTCGCTTCCAAGGAATTCTGGCACTCTTTAGGCAAATTTTTCAAAAAGCAGCTTTCAAAAAGCAGCTTTTGCTTCCACAGGATTCTGGCACACTTGAGGCAAATCTTTCAAATAACCAAAATCAGTTTTGTCTTTCAAACAACTCTATCAGACTGTAAACTCTTCAAATATTTCTTTAAAAAGCAGTTTTCTGTTTTGCTTCTTTCAAGAAACAGCTTTCAGTTGCAATTCACAGTAAACTGTTGTCAGTTTTCGAGCCACGGAACCAGCAGGACTTGGAATTTTCGGGCCAACCTTTCGCAATAGGTACTCAGTTATTTTTTCAATAAATCCTGAAAATCTGAGCCAAATTTATAGAGAAATGACTAAGAACGAACCGTTCGAGTAAACTCTCCTTCCTGCCGGAGTGTCTAAAGGCTAGCAGCTTTACAACGAGCGAGCGAGCCGAACGGCGCCCAGAGCACACGCTTTAAGATGCAATTGCATCCTACACGCTAAACGAAAAGCTAATCGTAAAGCCTTGGCTGCCGGTAATAATCGAAAACCAAAACCAAACATCAAACGAGCTCAACAGAAAAGAGAAGGTATAAAGTGCCAATTCACTAAAAACAACTGATTTAGAAACAGTAAGAATGAACACAACAAATTGCGCTGCCCCTGACGTCTATCAGCAATCGCATAGCTGGTGAAACAAAACAACCAAGTCTAGAGAAGTAATCAGTCAATATACGCAAGCAAACAAAAAGGTCGCTTTTAGATTTCATTAGATCAGAAATAGAATCCGATAAAACAAACAATGCTAACAACAAAAAATATTAGACCAAACAAACATTCAGCAAAAACGATGAGAAACATCGAAACTGTCATTAATCTATCTGTCTTGTCATTGTAGGCGTGGTATATTTCGCAACGCTTATTTTGTTTCTGTTCAAAATTCGTTTGGTCCAACGGCACTTCGAAGCCACCACAGACCACAGCTCAGCTCAGGAGCGACTAGCTGACAGCTATCGGGTGATCCGGCTAGGCTGGAGCTTTGTAGCTGCTATTATCTCCTTAATTCTCTGCTCGGCTAGCGCTTACTTGTTCGTTTCATCAGGAAAAGCCATGCGCCAACGAAGACGCAATCTACTCAGGCGCCGACAGATGCAAAAGGCACTGATGGACACCTGCCAACATAACGTTGGAATGGCCATTCGCGCCAAAATGACTGTTATCTGACTTTCAAACTCTCATCCAAGTGCGGCCACCCGCACTTCCCTTGATTATCTTTGTTTGCATTTCTACGTATGGATGCACAGAAATAGTTACATTTTATTGATTTAATGTCAGGTATTAAAGAACAAATTTCCTTGCACAATATGACACCCGACAAAGCCTCGATTTCGATAAATCATTCTATTGAAGGTTAATTTGCGCCAGATATTAATTGGAAGACGTTGATCTGGCTTCAGTTGATTAAACTCTCGGTAGGTTTTCTCCAACTTCTCTTGTTGTCGCATCAAGGGACGCATGTCAAACTCAAACAGCCTTACAGTAGCAAACACCGTGATATTCTTTATGAATCCCATTGTCTGTAAAATGCTTGCTCCAAACAAAATTAAGCAAACACGGTCTAAAAGCCTTTTACATCTTTCCAGTCCTTTCTTGTGATGTTTTGCCATTTTAGAAATTGAGCAATGCTAGGCAAACAGAATGACAGCCTAATATCGGTGTAATTTCCAGGCTCCAGACCTTGGCCTCTGTCGCAGCTTATTCTTTTTCTACTCTTAGTTTGTATGTTGATCTTGCCTCTTTCCGAACGAGAATTGTCCCTTCTAAGAAAATTGCAAGGATTGCAATACAGACTAAAATTAGTGGAAAATGTTTATGGAAAACGGTTTGCAATGTGCACTGACCAAGAACCGTATCCTCCACACTTATCTTCTGCCTGGTTCACACATGGATAAGGTGCTATCTGACGGTCAGGGTCCGTTCTCAATTCAACATGCATAAAAGAATGTCCAGAAATCGGTTGGGAGACATGGACTCTAGCTCCCTTTCCCATCCAAAAACATCCAGGATATTTTTTCATTGCATACAAATTGGCTGTCCTGCGACTGGGAAAGCGAATTTTTTCCGTCCAACCAGACCGTTCTGAAATACAGTCAGAAATGCAGGAAAACAGTTGAAATGTCAGCATTTTTACTTGGATCGTGAGGGCATGGGTAGTGCCGATGTAACCTGAACTGCGGCCTTCCGGAACGGTTTCGCTTTCTATTTGATTTTCCAGTGCAGTTTATGCAAATATTGGGTACAATTAGTAAAAGAAGGCCGACAGTTATAGCGCGCATGTCTTCTTCAAGCACAAACTGGTACTGAACGGAATATAGCCTTTTGTAGATGTAACACTATTGTGACATGAAAGTTGCATGAGGAGGCGTGAGTAAAATGGACAGAAACTGGTTGTCCTCTGACGCAAAAGAACGCTTCCTTTCAAAGGCCGTCAAAAAGCTTTTATTATCTCAAGAAAAACTCAAAAACTCCTACGCAAGATCTTAGCGTACTGCCAATTTTAACAAGCAGGCCTTGCATGTGTCAACTGTTAGGCAAAAATAAATCATATAGCCACAAAATAGCTACTGCTTGCAAAAATCATTCAATAATGCAGTCTGAGTAGCTGAAGTCATTAAGCAACAGAAAAGTTTGACTTTCCCGTCATTCCTGACCAAAGATCCCTGCTGCTGACCTTTCATTTCAAAGCACAATTTGACATAACAGCAATTATGTCAAAATAATCAACCGACTGAAAGTGACACAGTCAGGCAAATAACCACATCACATACTATGTGGCATCGGTAATCATATATGGTAGCGATACCGATACATGGGCCGCGGGGGGTAAGGTTGGGGTTTACCCCTTCCCCTCGGCCGGCCATTCCCCTTCCCCTACCCCACCCCTCCCGGAGGGAGAAAATTGTCGCTTATTTAAGGCAAAATAGACGTTCTTTGGACTTTTTTCCGCGAACCCCAACCGGATTTTTTCGGCCCATGTATGGCGATACCATACAGTATATGGTACCGGTTCACCTACAAGTGGTACCATATGGTACCCCTTCGATCAAGACTCCACTCAGGTGATACTATATGGCAGCACACCACTTCAGGTTGAACCGGTACCATATTATGGTATCGCTACTACTAGAGTGCGAACTGGTATTGGGTATTGGGTATTGGGTGTATTGGGGTCTTTTCCAGGTATTGGGTATTGGGTATTGGGGTTTTTACCCCCCAATACCCAATACTAATTGGGACAGGTAAAAATAGAGAAAAATCTATGTTAACCTGAAAAATTGATCTGAAAAATCGAAAAAGTTGATCGATGATTCGGTTTAGGAAGCTGTTTTCTCGTTAAGGAGCCATCCATCCAAAAATCCCGATTTTTCGGGACCCCTTTCCCCCAAAAAATCGCCTTGCGTCGTTTCTTGGGGACCCCCTCCCCATAAAGGCGACATTGTTTTCGTTTACCCCCGCCCCGATAAAAGTGCAGTACATACAGTACTGTCATGTTTTCTTGTTACCTTAACTGTACAATCAATTGAATAGATCGCTACAACCACTCTGGGAAGTTTTTCTGTATGTAGAAAAATTTGACAGAATATAATTAAATTGAAAATAATACAATCAAAGTTCCCTAAAATTCCGAAAAAAGTGACGTCGTTTTTTTGCTAACCCCTCCGTCTCCTGGTGTGTCGTCTATCGTCGCATTTCAGCCGACCCCCTCCCCCTCTGGAACGACGTCGTTTATGGACGGCCTATAATCAACTAAACGTTAGTAGAATTTTCTAAAGTGTACGCTTTCTAAGCGCTACACCAGTAATTAATTTCTCTGTTCTTATCTAAAGTAATACCATAATGTACCAGTACCGTACGCATGGCTATTGTGGTGGTGCACACAATTTCCGGCAGAGGTACGGTACATGTACATTGTAGGAAAAAATTCGCCGGAAGTAAGAAACACGACTGAATTACGAAATATTAAGTACCAAAACTGATAATTTCTGCTAATTTTACGCCCAAAATGGCTTCTAAATGCTTTCTGAAAGGCTAATGTTTCAAAATTTTCTCGCCCTGCTTGGGCAGCGGCCCAACCAAGCCTCTTAAAAATTTTAATCGCAGTGCCAAAAATCTTTTGTACACAACTGGAATGTACTTGTCCAGTGAAATGCAATTTTTGGCCCAGCTACACAAGTATTGGGTATTGGGTATTGGGGTTTTCACCCCCCAATACCCAATACTAAACTGGACAATTAAAAATAGAGAAAAATCGATGTCGACCTGAAAAATTCATCTGAAAAAATCGAAGAAGTTGATCGATGATTCGGTTTAGTCAGCTGCTTTCGCATTAAGGAGCCGTCCATAAACGACGTCGTTCCAAAATCCCGATTTTTCGGAGCCCCCTCCCCCAAAATCGCCTTGAGTCGTTTTTAGGGGACCCCTCCCGCTAAGATGACGTCTGTTTCAGTTTACCCATCTCCCGATAAAAATGAAGTACATGCAGAACTGTCATGTTTTCTTGTTAGCATACTGCGCAATCAATAGGTGCACACAATTTCGACCGAGTTAAAAAAATTTAAAGTCAGAAACACGACTGAATTACGAAATATTAAGTACCAAAATTGTTAATTTCTGCTAACTTTACGCCTAAAACGGCTTCTAAATGCTTTCTGAAAGGCTAATTTTTCAAAATTTTCTCGCCCTGCTTGGGCAGTGGCCCAACCAGCCTCTTAAAAATTTTAATCGCAGTGCCAAAAATCTTTTGTACACAACTGGAATGTACTTGTCCAGTGAAATGCAATTTTTGGCCCAGCTACACAAGTATTGGGTATTGGGTATTGGGGTATTGGGGGTCTCAGGTATTGGTATTGGGTATTGGGGTATTGGGGGTCTCAGGTATTGGGTATTGGGGTATTGGGTTTTCTAGGTATTGTTCGCACTCTAATCGCTACCCTACCATATACAGTCAGGCACTTCACGCCGTTTATGGAACTGGCACCATATATGGTACCGGCACCCATGGCCATGGGTAGGGGTACCATATATGGTGCCGGTACCATATGGTGACGGTACCATACAGTATATGGTGCCGGTACCATTATGGTACCACCACAGTCGCCGAACGTGGGGGCACCATATATGGTACCGGCACATTATATGGTGTCGGTACCATAAACGGCGTTAAGTGCCTGACTGTATATGGTACCGGTACAGTTACCAATTCGAAGGTAGGGGTACCATACAGTATGTACCGTACCTTATATTGTACCACCACAGTCCCAAGCGTGAAGTACAATATATGGTGGAGCCGGTATGGTGCCACTACCGTAAGTACCGGTACCATAAACGGCGTTAAGTGCCTGCTGACTGATTGATATATGTACATTGTATACCAATACCATATGTGATTATTACCCGGACCGTGATAAGAATGTTATGAGTACATTGCTATTGATTTATTAGAACTCCAACTCTAGTTGCACAGGTATTTTCTGCTTAGATCGAGCTAGTTCTGTCCGATAGAGGGGTACGGCATGCAGCACTTGCGACGATGCCCCAGTTATCTAAAACATTTTATTTCACCAACAGCTCTTTACTTCTCCTGCTGCTTACATGAATGAGTGCAATACTACAGTCAGGCACTTAACGCCGTCCTATGCTACCACTAACCTAGGTTCCTGAACCATATACATATGTATACCGCTTCGTTCAGATTTCGTACCTTATGGTACCGGCACCCAAGGCCATGGGTACCATGCTACTACCACAGTCTCCGAACGTGGGGACCAGATCGAACTAGCCAAAGTACCGACACCATGCATGTAACAGGGGTCTCCCCCACCCGACTTAGGCCAGACCCCGCTCCGATTTTTCTGGCAAGTAATTTTTTAAGCAAATTTTTACGATTTTTTACAATTTCACACACAAAAGCACTTTTTTGGCTGTATTTCAGCGAACATTAGCGATTTTTGACGAATTTTAGCCGAAAAATTAAGATATTTTTCGATTTTTGAGCGTTTTTAGTGCTCAACCCCCTCTCAAAATTTGGGTTCAGACCCCCGGCCGGCGCCAGACCCCTAACCCCGTCCAACTTTCGGCGGATGACCTGTTACATGTATGACCGGTCCGGTACCATATATGGTACCAGCACAGAAACGGCGTTAAGTGCCTGACAGTACTAACTACAGGATGCCAGACATGGGCTAGCATTTCGGCTGAGGGGGGTGTAGAATTTTCAATTCCTGAGGGGGGGCTGAGGGAGTAGGAGCGCCTGAGGAGGGCTGAGGGGGCAAAGTCAAAAAGTCCGATTTTAGGCTAAAATCAAGGTTTTTTCAGGGTTCATACGGATCAGGGTTTTCCAAATTCCCTGACTTTTCCCTGACTTTCCCTGACCTGAGTGCTAAAATTCCCTGACTTTCTACAAGCAAACTCATAAAACAGTAAATGTTTTCAAGCACCTAATTTTGCGATTTCTTTCGCATCTGCAGATATTTACATAAACGGTAGCATATCCAATAATTTTCTAAAAGCAAAGGGTGACTTTGGTATTAAAAACTAATCGTATTTCAACAGGTATTCCGAGCATGAAGTTAACAAGAATTAACAGTTTCAGGGTTTGACGAGGCCTGGTTGGGCCGCAGCCTAACCAGGGCGAGAAAATTTTGAAGAAATAGCTTTCAAAAACGCATTTAAAAGGTAGTCTTGGCGTAAAATTAACAAGAATTAACAGCTTCAGAGTTTGACGAGGCCTGGTTGGGCAGCTGCCTAACCAGGGCGAGAAAATTTTGAAGAAATAGCTTTCAAAAACGCATTTAAAAGGTAGTCTTGGCGTAAAATTAACCGAAATTAACAGTTTCACAGTTTGACGAGGCCTGGTTGGGCAGCTGCCCAACCAGGGCGAGAAAATTTAAAAAAATCCCTATAATTTTCCCTGACAGACCAGAGCTGAAATTTCCTGACTTTTCCCTGACCTCCCTGACCCGTATGAACCCTGTTTTTGCTTATTTTTCATTAAAATAAGCTATTCTGAGCTCATTTACACCTAATCCAAGCAAATTTTAATCATAATTTTCTATACAAAATTCTTCCAACAAACTCCTGAGGGGTGGGTAGCGGCCGGCTGAGGGCGGGTATGTCAGAGCCAGAGGGGGTCAACCCTTCAGCCCCCCCACTTTGCCCATGTCTGCAGGCTGGTGCGCTGCGCGTCTGAGTTAAAAACTCACCTCAACAGCAACATAGTCGCCAGGGAGGAGCTTTCTGTTAGAGCGGTCGAAATCGGCACTAGTTTCGAGATTGCTTAGAATGACCTTGGTTCCGCCGTCATTCCGACCTGACATATCTTTGGAAGACCGTTTGCTAGCCTCAAACAGAAACAGGGTTCGTGCGGCTTTTGTATAACAAAATTCCCTGACCTTTCCCTGATTTTTCCATGACCAAAGTCAAAATTCCCTGACCAACTACGGTCTGGAAACTGCAACCAATCTGAGAAAATTTTAAAAAATGGCTTTGTAAAACGCTTTGTAAAAAATGGTATTAAGAGTGCGAATTTCGGGTTTAAGTAGTAGTCAGAAGACCGATCTTCAAAATGGTGTTGTGTAAAGTCCTGGCAGGACCATTTGGCGACGAGATGTTTCTGCCGCTTTCAAATTTTTCCTTGACCATACACCAAATTCCCTGACTTTTCCCTGATTATTTTAAAATTCCCTGACTTTTCCATGACTCCCTGACTTTCCAGGTCCCGCACGAACCCTGAGAAAGCGAC
Source organism: Sabatieria punctata (assembly GCA_030248155.1). NCBI lineage: Eukaryota > Metazoa > Nematoda > Chromadorea > Araeolaimida > Comesomatidae > Sabatieria > Sabatieria punctata. The sequence goes on from JASANB010001300.1 coordinate 25,597, forward strand.
ACTAGGTGAGTGAGCCAGAGCATTTCAATCTAGATAATCTACCGATTCCACCAGCACCAGTTGAGTTTGGCCGAGCTGACTCCGATGTCTGGCCAGAGCCACTGCTCTAAAAGCGCTCAGTAATTCGGCCACCCTTCGTCGCTTCGTTTCTAGAGCCACGTCGTCTTTTAGGCGGTGATAGGCACGCGTTTTCTGAAACACCACTTGCTACTACTCTTTTGTTTGTTGGTCCAATAATATCTGCAGCGTAAAAGCCAAATTCGGTTTCCAAAGGCTTTTCAAGCGCATTTTAAGCTGTTCTTTCTGAGCCAGTTTGTTCGTACTGAAGCCACTGCTAGTACTTGTATTTTTGCCTCGGGGTCCCTACCTAGACTGTTTCGTCACGGGGGCGGTGATGAGGGTTTGGCCTTTCTAGCTAGGGGATAACCCCTACCCCCTAGCAGACATGGGCTTAGGGGGTGTAGAATTTCTAATTCCTGAGGGGGGTAGGAGCGCCTGAGGGGGCTGAGGAGGTGGTAAGCCTAAAAGTCCGATTTTTGGCTAAAATCAAGGTTTTTGGCTTATTTTTCATTAAAATAAGCTATTCTGAGCTCATTTACACCTACTGCAGTCCTGGCATATTTTACCATAATTTTCTATACAAAATTCTTCCAAAAAATTCCTGATGGGGCTAGCGGCCGACTGAGGGGCAGGGTAGGTCAGAGCCTAAGGGGGACCAACTCCCCCCAGCCCCCTTTTGCCCATGTCTGCCCCCTAGTACATGTAATACACGCATACATGGGCCGGGAGTGAGGGGTTTACCCCCGTCGCCGGCCAATCCCCCCTCGGTTGTTCATATCCTCCGGCAGGGTAACTAATCAACTAAACTGACTGACATTACAAGAAGACGGCCGTATATAAAGCCTAATTAGCTGATTGTTCACCTCTCGCATGCTGTACGGGAAGCAGAAGCAGAAGTCGTAGCCGGTCTGACTGATTAGATGGAGCGAATCGATATGGGCCGTCTCAGTTTCGCCGCAGAAACCGGCGATGAAGTCACTGGTCAACTCTACGTCTAAACATTAAGAGTCGTTCTCTGGTCAGATCGCGTTTTGCCCCTTTGCCCTATTCAGACCCAAAATTGAAATTTTGAGCTAGAGAGCTGTAAGTTGGTACACTAATACATACTTATGAGTTATCTTTCAGCTGCAAAGGATTAGTGGATCTGACGCTCCTGTCCTGAGATATAGCCTTCCGAAAATCGGTCCGCTTAACTATGGGACCAAAACTTCAAACTCGAATTCGAATTTCTCGCTTCGTACTCGGAATTCGGACCTAAAAATTGGGGGTTTTAGAGTACTTTTAGACTGCTTTAAGAAACTTTTGTCAAATTTTCGTTTTCAGAAAAAAAATTTTTTTTCGCCCCCTTTGCGCCCCCCTAGCTCGTCTGGAACCCTCCCAACCCAGTTTTTTTTATTTCAGAAAAATGTTGCGCTACCAATTACCTACCGTTTGGTGTGAAGCATTGTTTGCCCAGACCCGTGGAGCGTGAGAAAATTGAGGTCAAACATGTCCCGGTCGCAAAATTTTCGCACTTTTCTTAGGTCAAATATTTCCAAGTCTTGGTTTTCCACCTACTAGTAGGAATTGGGACTTAAAAATTGGGGGTTTTAGAGTACTTTTAGACTGCTTTAAGAAACTTTTGTCAAATTTTCGTTTTCAGGAAAAAAAATTTTTCGCCCGCTTTTGCGCCCCCAGCTCGTCTGGAACCCCCCAAACCCCAAATTTTTTTTTCTGAAAACGAAAAATTCACAAACGTTTGTTAACGCAGTCTAAAAGTACTCTAAAACACACAATTTTTAAGTCCCAATTCGTACTAGTAGGTAGAAAACCGGACTTGGAAATATTTTACCTGAGAAAAGTGCGAAAATTTTGCGACTGGGACATGTTTGACCTCAATTTTCTCACGCTCCACGGGTCTAGGCAAACAATGCTTCACACCGAAGGATAGGTAATTGATAGCGCAACATTTTTCTGAAATAAAAAAAACTGGGTTGGGGGGTTCCAAACGAGCTAGGGGAGCGCAAAGGGGCGAAAAAAAATTTTTTTTTCTGAAAACGAAAATTTGACGAAAGTTTCTTAAAGCAGTCTAATAGTTAGGGTTCCGACGATATATCGATATCGATATCGAAAAGTCGATATATCGACCCTTTTTCCAATATCGATATCGATATCGATATCGCGATATTTCGCATCGATATTTTCGATATTTTTGTGTGCGGAAAAGTAGGAAAAAACAATACTGACACCAAGTTTATTTCTCTGGAACAGTAAAAAAACAGTTTTTCCTGGACAACTCAGAAATCGATGGTATAGTCAAACCTAACCGTGGCATGATAACTAACAGAAACATCAAATTCTCGGCATTCCCAGCTTTTAGACAGCAACGCTTAGGTTCTTAAACGTCTGCCTGCAGCAAACTGAAGAGCTGCTCACTCCACAGACTTGAAGCAAGAGGGCAGAAGCAGACATGGGCTAACATTTTGGTTGAGTGGTGGCAAATTTTCAAATCCTGAGGGGTACCACTGGGCTGATGGGTGGTTGAAAGGATCGTAAGGAAAAAAGTTGGATTTTTACTAAAGTCAAGCTTTTTGGCTTATTTATCATTAAAATAAGTTAAAATACACTATTCTGCCTCAGCTCATTTATGCCTAATGAGGGTGGGGCATCGGCCTGAGAGGTCAACCTTTTCATTGAAGGGCTTCAGAAGGGCCACTACCTTTTCTGCGATTCTCTACTGAATTGATATCAGATCGCTGATTGCATCACTGCTTGACTGATAAGCAGCGAGAGCAGTTTTCTCTTTCAAATTTTCACATTTACTTGCATAACTATAAATATCGATATCGATCGATATTGAGCTGAAAATATCGATATCGATATCGATATCGAATATCGACAAGTTTTGATATCGTCGGAACACTACTAATAGTACTCTAAAATCCCCAATTTTTAGGTCCGAATTCGTACTAGTACGTGGAAAACCGGACTTGGAAATATTTGACCTTAGAAAAGTGCGAAAATTTTGCGACCGGGACATGTTTGACTTCAATTTTCTCACGCTCCACGGGTCTGGGCAAACAATGCTTCACACCAAACAGTAGGTAATTGGTAGCGCAACATTTTTCTGAAATAAAAAAAACTGGGTTGGGGGGTTCCAGACGAGCTAGGGGGCGCAAATGGGGCGAAAAAATATTTTTTTTTTCTGAAAACGAAAATTTGACAAAAGTTTCTTAAAGCAGTCTAAAAGTACTCTAAAACCCCCAATTTTTAACTCCCAATTCCTACTAGTAGGTGGAAAACCAAGACTTGGAAATATTTGACCTAAGAAAAGTGCGAAAATTTTGCAACCGGGACATGTTTGACCTCAATTTTCTCACGCTCCACGGGTCTGGGCAAACAATGCTTCACACCAAACGGTAGGTAATTGGTAGCGCAACATTTTTCTGAAATAAAAAAACTGGGTTGGGGGGGTCCAGACGAGCTAGGGGGGCGCAAAGGGGGCGAAAAAAAATTTTTTTTCTGAAAACGAAAATTTGACAACAGTTTCTTAAAGCAGTCTAAAAGTACTCTAAAACCCCCAATTTTTAGGTCCAAATTCCGAGTACGAAGCGAGCAATTCGAGTTTGAAATTTTGGTCCCATAGTTAAGCGGACCGATTTTCGGAAGGCTATATCTCAGGACAGCAGCGTCAGATCCACTAATCCTTTGCAGCTGAAAGATAACTCGTAAGTATGTATTAGTGTGCCAACCTACAGCTCTCTAGCTCAAAGTTTCAATTTTGGGTCTGAATACTGAAACTCGATGTGACCAGAGAACGACTCTTAATCTCTTTTCAGAAATCAGACACTGTTCTGTTATAAGAAATTGTAAACCAAGAACCACTAACTTTTAGTTACTTGACGCCACAAAGCTAAATCAACGATCGAACTTGTAGATTTTTAGCGTCCCGCCAATCAGTATCATACGTGTGACAGGGAGTCTGCCCCCCCCCCACCCGACTTAGGGGCCAGACTTTAGTATAAACGTACCGGGCAGAAAGCTCCGCACAGTTTCCACTAACGACAGATAGGTGTCTCTGGTGTAGCCGCGCCCCATCGCCATAAGAACGGCGTCATTGCCGCTTTGAGCTGGTAAATGCAGCTGTTTGCAGATGTTGACTCGGTCAGAGATAACTTGTAGCACCTAAACCAACCAACAGTCAACAGTCATACATGGGCCGGGGGGAAGGGGGGTATACCCCCCCTCGGCAGGCCATACCCCCCTCCCGGAGAAAGGAAAATTTTCGCTTATTTTAGGCAAAATAGGCGTTTTTTTGGCCTTTTTTCTTGGACCCCCCCCCCCCCCCGAGGTCTCCAGAACCCCCTAGCCCCCTCCGGATTTTTCCGGCCCATGTATGTCAACAGTCATTGGAAAGTACATTTTCCATTTTCCACAACTGCAACCAAACTTCTAGCGCTCTTTAGACTTCTTTGGAAAGGGGTTCGCCAAATGATTACCATTTATTAAGGTGGGGGAGGGGTTCAGGAATATACAGGGTGTCCAAAAAATTACATCATTTCTTTTTGCTGTCATTTTCGCAAATTTTGACCAAATTGTCTGAAATTTGAAACATAAGTGCCAAAATAGTGGGAATTGTATGTGTTAAAGTTTGGTGCATGAGGATTGACCCAATCCTGAGAAATTCAACAATATATGAAATTGAGAAATCTCAATTAAATATAGAAGCAGCATGAAAAACGGAAACTTTTCTTTTTGCAATATCTTCTTTAATTTTTGTGGGATTGGATGAAATTTTGAATATAAGCGCAGAATAACGGGTTGATTTGTAGATCAAAAGTTGGCGCATGAACCCAGCCAAGCTCTTGACATAAAAATCCCGATCACAATACAACAACAACATTGATTTTAGCTGTAATGAAGCTCCTGTAAGCGTAATTCAGTCTGTCACCCCAAGCATGCTAAGAAATGTTTATGATGGTTATGGAAAACGGTTGCAGCAGTGTATTAACTCAAACGGAGGTCATCTGGATGGTGTTCTTATTCCCTAGTTCTCAGAGTTTGCACGTTCTTCATTTTGCTGCAGTAAAAACGCTGATTTTCTTTAGTTTCCAAGTACTAGCGATATGGACTGATTAATGCCAGAACTTTTGGCCTACAAAATATCTGCGCATATATTCAAAATTTCATCCATTTCCGAAAAAATTAAAGAAGATACAGCAAAAAGAGAAAGTTTCCGTTTTTGATGCTGTTTCTACATTTAATTTTCTCAATTCATATATTGTTGAATTTCTCAGGATTGGGACAGTCCTGAAGATATACCAAACTTTAACACATAAAATTCCCACTATTTTGGCACTTATGTTTCAAATTTCAGACAATTTCGTCAAAAGTTGAGAAAATGGCAACAAAAAGAAATGTTGTCATTTTTGGGACACCCTGTATTACGCAATTACAGAAATCACTGAAGTATCCATACTTTTAATTGTTCTCTACGTACAGTACATGTACATGTTGTCTCGTATACTGTATAAAGATGTTATTTTAATAAAAACGTCTTTTTATATGGAATTGAACTGAAAAATTTCAACTCTAACTCTTCCAAACAATTGAAATTTCGGAGGGGCAGCCAAATTATTACGTAATTAGGGGAGGGCTCAATAAATTACTACGAGCTATTATCAGGGCCAGGGGGAGGGCGTCCGAAAATGGGCAAAAACACCATTACGTAATTGTTGCATGCACCTTTGCACAATTTTATACCGACAAGAACATAATATATATCGCCGGCACAGTTGGTGTAGTGGTTTAGGCCGCATGGCCACTGTGCGCGACGTCGTGCGCTCATCCACTCGGCGGGGCAAGTTTCTTGCCGCAAAGAGTTGGTCGTCGGCATAAAGCTCCACCCAGGCCACCGAAAACTGGTTACAGCGAGTAGGTAAAATGGGAACCAACTGGATCTGCCGTTGCACCGAAAGCCGCTCCAAAAAGCATGCCGCGTTGGAGGGAAGATCAACGACGTCAAGAGCCGTCTGAGAAACCAGCAATAAGGCCAATACCGGTTTGGCCACTTGGCCGGGCGGCCGCTGGGAGCTGTCGGCACCGTGACGTCACCACGCCAGGTGCTCTCTTAGTACCTGGCGCCCACCAGCATGGCTATAAGTGGCTGGGCAGTGAAAACGTCAAACTGAAAACTGCAAACGTCCGAGATGACGATATCAGGGGTAACGAAATGGACCGTGCAGGTCTGATCGTAGGGCTGTACATCGTACGCCCCCCCCGCCACATCGGATCGGATCGAACATGATATCATTCGCTCTAACGCAAAAAAGCAAGGCACCTCTTGGGGAAAGTCCTTAGGATGCGGAGAGGTAAAGCGAACCCTGAGCTCAGGGTCGACCAACGAAACTTTATCCAGCAGATCGGCGAACCTTCTGCCGCCCCTCTTCGGTTTGTAGACGGTACTGAACCCCTCGGGCGTCGAATGATTCGACGCTCCACTACTTTCTGGCGCTCCGAAGTAATTGCTCTCCGACAGATCGCGGTAACTGTTGACGTTTTGGCCCAATAAGGTAACTTGTTTGATGCCCTGAAACAGCCGGCGGCCATTTCTGGTCAAACTTGTAGCAGCAGTTCTAATTAAACGTCTCTAAATTGGCTTCTTAGCTACCATAAAAGGAAGACACAGTACAGTCATACATGTAACACGGGCAGGTACACGACTAGGGGCAGCTTTGGCTACAGGGGTTCGTTCAGGGTAGGGAGCAATTGAAGCGTTCAGACGAAGAAATGCCTAAGTCCATAAATAGATAAAACGAGATAATTAATTGAAGATAAAGGTTTCGTTTGCAATTAATTCGAGTGCGATATTTGCAATATCCTTTAGTTAGCTACCATTACCATGTCATGATGGTTCAGTGTCAGCACTATCTCAAGTCCACGTTTGATTGCCTACATCCTACTAGTTATGCAAATCTTTAAAAAAATGAATTTTGGACTTACTAGGCTTTTTTAAAGTCTAAAGCCCGGTTCACACTACGAAATAAGAAATAAGAAATAGCCATGAAATAAGAGTTGCGCCGTGCTCAACTCTTTACATCTGAAATAAGAGTTTTCTTTCATTTTAAGCGTATAGCATGTCATACAAGGTCTGAAACGACTGTCTACGGACGAAACGTGGTCAGAAACCTATAAGCACTGCCTTTACACTCACAAACCAAGGTTTTTTCAGCAGTTACCAGCTGTTTTTCATAGAAATTATGCCGTTGAGTAGATTATTGAAAAGTTTCAAGGCATTTATGGCCTGTTCACTGCTTTTCGGATTGGATATACCCGTTCTTGACTGGACGACTTGCAGTTGACTGCCTGTGTTCAAAGAACCTACTAAAAATGCGATAAATCCGTACTATCATTTACTGTTTTTGGTGTTGCGCCGGTCTACTATGACCATAAATCGCTTAGTTTCCAAAAATTGCTAAGACGAAGAGATTTCTGATGCTTACTATTAGAGTGCGAACTGGTATTGGGTATTGGGTGTATTGGGGTGTTTCCAGGTATTGGGTATTGGGTATTGGGTATTGGGGTTTTTACCCCCCAATACCCAATACTAAATTGGACAATTAAAAATAGAGAGAAATCGATGTTGACCTGAAAAATTGATCTGAAAAATATCGAAAAAGTTGATCGATGATTCGGTTTAGTAAGCTGTTTTCGCGTTAAGGAGCCATCCATAAATGACGTCGTTCACATTTTTCGGAGCCCCCTCCCCCCAAAATCGCCTTGTATCGTTTCTTGTGGATCCCCTCCCCAAGGCAACGTCGTTTTCGGTTTACCCCCTCCCGATAAAAGTACAGTACATACAGAACTGTCATGTTTTCTTGTTAGCATACTGCGCAATCAATAGAATAAATCCCTACAACCACTCTGGGAAGCTTTTCCGCATTGTAGAAACCTTTAACAGAATGTACTTAAATTGAAAATAATACAATCAAAGTTCTCTAAAATTCCGAAAAAAGCGACGTTGCTCTTTGCTAACCCCTCCGCCTCCTGGTGTTGTTGTTGTTGTTGTTGCCTTCCAAAAAAGGTTTCCCTCTTCATCTCAAACATCTGTGTTTGGTAGGAGAAATTCAAGAAAAGCTGCCGACTCCACGGGTTTCTCCCATAGGTCCCTGGCGGACAGGTCCGTGGGGTGGCTTGTGCAGCTGAATAGGTGGTTGACACTGTGCGGGGCGATGCCACAGTCAGGGCAGTTGTCTGCCACTGTTTGGTCCAGGCGAGCCTTGTAGCTGTTCAGACGGTGGCAGTAGCCTGACCGAAGTTGTGCAAGGAGTGAGCGGGGCTCTCTGCCAAGAGCTTCTTCTTTTGCCTCCTGGTGTGTCGTCTATCGTCGCATTTCTGCCGACCCCCCTCCCCGTCTGGAATGTCATCGTTTATGGACAGCCTAATCAACTAAACGTTAGTAGAATTTCCTAAAGTGTACACTTTTCTAAGCGCTGCTAATTAATAATTAACCAGTAATTAATTTCTCTATTATTTTCTGAAATAAAAATGGTGACATTAATGTCACCGTAATGTACTAGACTAGCACCGTACCCATCATGGCTATTGCCGTGGTGCACACAATTTCCGGCGGAGTTAGGAAAAAAATCACGACTGAATTACGAAATATTAAGTACCAAAACTGTTAATTTGTGCTAATTTTTCGCTTAAACGGCTTCTAAATGCTTTCTGAAAGGCTAATTTTTCAAAATTTTCTCGCCCTGCTTGGGCAGCGGCCCAACCAGCCTCTTAAAAATTTTTATTGCGGTGCCAAAATCTTGTGTACACAACTAGAATGTACCTGTCCACTGAAATGAAATTTTTGGCCCAGCTACACAAGTATTGGGTATTGGGTATTGGGGTATTGGGGGTCTCAGGTATTGGTATTGGGTATTGGGTATTGGGGTATTGGGTTTTTTAGGTATTGTTCGCACTCTACTTACTATACACTGCAGCTGATTTTTGCTGTGCTGATTTCTTATTTCTTATTTCGTAGTGTGAACGCTCCGCTTATTTCTTATTTCTTATTGCAGACGCCTTATTTCTTATTTATTTCGTAGTGTGAACCGGGCTTAAGCTGATAAATTCGTTCAGAATGCTACTAATTGTGTCAGATTGGTCTTTTATCAATTGCGTAACGTTCTATATAGGGTGTACACCAGTTGCTTTTGACCGAAGAGGAATTCAGGCAACCCTGAGTTCAGACAAACTTCATTAAAATTTTTTACAAAAAACAACAACAAACATTTTGAACACAAACAACCACTCTCGCGCATGCCGCGGCCGCCGTGACACACGGGATAGCGTAAACTACCCATGGCCAAGACTGCTCAAAAAGGCGGGGAGATAAGTGGTTAGATGTATTATACGGTGGGGCATACCTGATCGGAAAGCTGTCTAATTTCGTCGATAATAGAATCGATAGGTCGACTGCGTTCTCTACCGCGCGTAAACGGTACAATGCAGTAAGTGCACATATTGTCGCAGCCCCGCATGATCGATCTGAGAAAATCGAAATCGATAAAGTTTGCCACTAACACTATTTTAATTTACACTCACACATAGGCAGTGACTGCGTTGGGGTCCATGCGCACAGGAGCTATGTCGGCGTAGGTTTCTTCGAACGACAGCAGAACGTTAGCTGCATAAAGGCAAAGTCAAATTCGGAAGAAATATTGACCAAAAAATCGCCTCGCCTTTTTACCACTTTTCCGAATAAGTTCAAATGGCCGCCATTCCGTCAATTTTTAACCGAATCAAAAGATTTTTGGCACGATTATTATTATTATTACCGGCAGCCAAGGCTGCCGGTATAAGATTAGCTTTTCGTTAAGCGTGTAGGATGCAATTGCATCTTAAAGCGTGTGCTCTCGGCGCCGTTCGGCTCGCTCGTTGTAAAGCTGCTAGGCTTTAGACACTCCAGCAGGAAAGAGAGTTTACTCGAACAGTTCGTTCTCAGTGATTTCTCTAAGAATTCGGATCAGATTTTCAGGATTTATTAACCAGATAACTAGGTACCTATTGCGAAAGTTTGGCCCGAAAATTCCAAGTCCTGCTGGTTCCGTGGCTCGAAAACTGACAACAGCTTACTGTGAATTGCAACTGAAAGCTGTTTTTTGAAAGAATAGCAAAACAGAAAACTGCTTTTAAAGGAATACTTGAAGAGTTTACTGTCTGACAGAATTGTTTGAAAGACAAAACTGATTTTTAAAGAACTACCTAAAGAGTTACTGTCAGAAACAATTGCTTGAAAGACAAAAAACCGTTTTGAAAGAATGGTCTGAAACTTTTACTATCAGAAATAATTGCTTAAATGAGTGTCAGTAATATAGATACGTACACGTATGTACTACGTAATGCAGTATTGTTGGGGTTTTTAAACGGAAATAGAGAGGAATAAGAAAATGGTAATATTTTGGTCCATTTATTTAGTGCATTTCAAGCTTACTACTGATATCCTACTGCAGTCCAACACAGGAAAGGACAGTTTTTCGCCATCACTCATGATTTATTATTAATGCCTTTGGGTACCTACATTGTACCTGCACAAGTTTGGTGTGAAACTTACAACTCCTGCTGTATTTTGAAAGAGTGCCAGAGTTCTTTGGAAGCGAAAGCTGCTTTTGGAAGATTTGCCTAAGTAAAGAGTGCTAGAATTCTTTGGAAGAGGAAGTTGCTTTTTGAAAGATTTCCCTAAAGAGTGCCAGAATTCTTTGGATTGGAAGGGAAATTTCCTGTTTTTGAAAGATTTGCCTAAAGAGTGTCAGAATTCTTTGGATTGGAAGGGAAAATTCCTCTTTTTGAAAGATTTCCCAAAGGAATGTCAGAATTCCTTAAAAGCAAAAGCTGCTTTGAAGGATTTGCCTAAAGAGTGCCAGTTTTTTTTGGAAGCGAAAGCTGCTTTTTGAAAGATTTGCCTAAAGAGTACCAGAATTCTTTGGAAGAGAAAGCTGCTTTTTGGAAGATTTGCCTAAATAGTGCTAGAATTCTTTGGAAGAGAAAGTTGCTTTTTGAAAGATTTCCCTAAAGAGTGCCAGAATTCTTTGGAAGAGAAAGTTGCTTTTTGAAAGATTTGCCTAAAGAGTGCCAGAATTCTTCGGATTGGAAGGGAAAATTCCTGTTTTTGAAAGGTTTCCCAAATGTCAGAATTCCTTAGCAGCAAAAGCTGCTTTGAAGGATTTGCCTAAAGAGTGCCAGAATTATTTGGAAGAGAAAGCCGCATTCTGAAAGATTTGCCTGAAGAGTGCCAGAAATATTTGGAAGAGAAAGCTGCTTTTTGAAAGATTTGTCTAAAGAGTGCCAGTATTCTTTGGAAGCGAAAGCTGCTTTTTGAAGGATTTGCCTAAAGAGTGCCAGAATTCTTTGGAAGCGAAAGCTGCTTTTTGAAAAATTTGCCTAAAGAGTGTCAGAATTCTTTGTATTGGAGGAAGAAAAATTGCTGCTTTTGAAAGATTTTCCAAAAAAGAATGTCAGAATTCTCTTGAAAGGAAAGCTGCTTTGAAAGCATAAAGGGTGTCAGAATTCTTTGCATTGGAAGGGGAAATTACTGTTTTTTTAAAGATTTGCCTGAAGAATGTAGAATTCTTTGGAAGGAAAGCTGCTAAGTGTCGCAGAATTGTTTGGACGAAGGGAGAGCTGATTTTGGACAGATTTGGCTAAAGAGTAGCTCGGATTGGAAAGGAAAGCTGCTTTTTTATAGATAAAGCGTGTCAGAATTCTTTGGAATGGAAGGGGAAATTGCTGTTTTTGAAAGAATTGCCTAAAGAGTGTGAAAACTCTTTCTAAAGGAAGGCTGATTTTTGACAGATTTACCTAAAGAGTGCCAGAATTCTTTGAAATGGAAGGCAAAATTGCTGTTTTTGAAAGTTTGCCTAAAGAGTATCAGAAATTCAAGAAAAGTGCTTTTTGAAGGATTTGCCTACAGTGTCAGAAGGGAAAATTACTGTTTTTAAAAGATTTTGCTAAAGAGTGTCAGGATTTCTTGAAAAAGAAAACTGCTTGTTATTTGAATGATTTGCGTAAGAGTGTCAGAAGAATTTCTTAAAAGTAAAACTGCTTTTTGACAGATTTGCGTTAGAGTGCCATAATTGCTTGATAGAGAGAACTGCTTTAAACAAGGTACACAAAGCGTTTTCTGTCACAACGAATTTGTACAGTACAGTGCAATTTTCTCTACTGGAAAGCTAAGCCTACACCATGCAACGCACAGTACACAGAAGCAAGAGAGCCTCTGAAAGAATTATCTGAAGAGCTTACTATCAGAAAGACTTGTTTGAAAGAGAAAAAGAGAAAACTGCATCTGAAAGAATTGCACAACCACTTTCTTCAAATAAAAGTTTACTGACGTTTTCCTCTGCTGCCGGTCTAATTTTGCAAAAAATTTCCAAAAAAATCTGTCCCTGCCTCTAAAACTGAGAGTTTTATACACTGAAGTACAAACTATCTAAAGTTTTATACACTCATTTTGAAGAACCGTCTTGTTTTTTGTTAAAGTTTGTTTTGGCCAAGTCCTAGCCTGCTAGTGTACAGACCCGCCCTATTTGAACTGCCGCCGGCCGCTTGCCAATTCAGGGTGCGCTGCGAGAACCAGCTCCTACGGCAAGACACGAGACAGGGCGTGGTTTGGCAGCCGATCGCCGAGCCCGTCGCGGTTCTTCCGACCAATCAGGAGAGGGCCGAGAAGAACGAAGGCTAGTGATTGGTTGATATTTTGAGTGATAGATTCTAGAACATTCCACGTCTGTCTGGCGGGCCCTAAGCCTGTCTGGTTTCTTCACTTTGGCTGTGTTTTACTTTTGTGTGCAGTTGGTTGCGTGTTAAAGTCAACCTACAAAAGCTGCCTCTCTGCGCGACAAGGCTCAGGTCGACTCCTGAAGTGAGCTGCCTCCGTCTTCCTAACTGCCTGTAGTGCAGTTTTGCTGCGTTCCGCGTCGATTGCCTCAGTGTGGCTCGGGTGGTTCTCAGGTCGCTTCCGTTCGGCTCCCCAGTAACACGTTTATTGGGCGGTAAATGAGCGTCGTCTACAGCCATCGTCAACCCGGTTTCTTTTCAACTTTCTTCTTTCTACACTTTCCTGTAACTGTGCTACAACGTGTTTTCCCGCCTTTCTACCGTGTTTTGCTGTCGGTCGGCTATCGTTTTATTGACGTAACCGGCCATTTCTACAAAATCTGCGTAATCACCAAAAACAACACCTTTTCTCTCCTCTTCAACAACATCATCTGTCCACGACCCGAGGTGGAACCAACGAGAGAAGTGTCGGGTTAGGACAGATTTGGAGGCGTGCCACCGAGATTTCTTTTAAAATCGCTGCGTTTGTTCTAAGGATGGAGTGCGACAGCGACAGCTCACCAACGCTGAGGAGGAGAGACGTGGGTCGAGGATTCCCCGCGGGAAGAGGAACGAGCGCACAGCCGTCTCCAGGACCGGGGCGAGGACAAATGCCGCCGCCGGCAACTGCTACATCTTCGAGACCGGGGCGAGGACAAATGCCGCCGCCGGCAACTACTGCTACATCTCCAGGACCGGGGCGAGGACAAATGCCGCCGCCGGCAACTACTGCTACATCTCCAGGACCGGGGCGAGGACAAATGCCGCCGCCGGCAGCTACTACATCCAGACCCGGCCGAAGCGCTTCCTGTAGCGCGCCGGGAGAAACGACGTCTCGCCTGCAACACCAGCAACAACTCACTGAGTCGGGACCGGGGCGAGGACCCATGCCGCCACCGGTTGCTCCTACTACTGCCTCAGGACGAGCCGGCGCTACTTGTAACGCGCCGCCGACGACGTCTCGACAGCTACATCAGCCAACCGGTGAGCCAGTAACTACTCAGTTCTATTCTAACGCAGACGGAGGGTTGGCTAGTCGAGCGAGGACCGGCTGGCGCTTGGGGTCCACAACTGTGGACGCCGTTCCCCAGCGACAGACCGACACTACTACTGACACTGCTCAGCTCCACCGACGGTCGGGGTCCACTTCTGTGGATGACGTTCCCCGCCAAACCTACGCGTCAGATTCTGTGCCACTACGTTCCAGCGAGGAGGAGGGTCTGGCTATTCGAGCCATACCTGACCGACGAGCGGGGCCTACGGCTGCAGATTACGTACCCCGCCGAGATGACGCGTCGAATTCTGCGCAGCAACGTTCTACTACCGAGGAAGGTTTGGCCATTCGGGCCATACCCTACCGACGTTTGGGGTCCACTGTTGTGGATGACGTTCCCCAACGATACGCCGGTACTACTACTGCTACTACCGTTCAGCCTTATCTACGTTCGGGGTCCACCGCCGTGGACGACGTTCCCCGACGAGCCATCACCAAAACTTCTGCTCCGTCGTCAGAATATTCGGGGTCCACCATTGTGGAAGACGTTCCCCGACCAACTGTTACATCAGAAACTACGCCGCCGCGCTTTATTGCGGTGAGAAGCAGGGCTGCGTCGGTTAAGTCGGACCGACAAGTAAGCTCTGCTCAGATGAGGAGCGATTTGCGTCGGTCGACCAGCAGAGAGGAGGACGAGCGTCGGCCTGTCAGGCCGAATTATTGGCCGCTTGTTCGGGGTCCAACGCCGGTGTGGCCGACAACTGCTCCGCCACAGTGGCCACTACAGACCCAGCCACCTGCCACTGCGCAGCCGCCGCCACTGCCCCCGTATGGACAGTGGCCGCCTTCAGTTACTACGGTAGACGTGACGCAGCCGCCTCCCCCGTCGCCCTCATCGCTGGTAACTGTTTCTTACCAGCCTCAGATGTGGACGTTCGAGACGTGGGAGGGACCGGCGAGTTTCGGCCGCATCAGCGCCGATTTTCCGGTGCCTGTACAACTACCTATCGGAGTCAACGTGCCGGCAGACCCGGCCTTTACCAACTTGTCTGTGTATCCAGTACGTCAGCAACGAGGACGAGGAGTGAGCGCGCCGCCAGGACGCAGAGCCATTACTGCGCCTGGAACTTCGTCCAGACCTCAGGTGGGCGCGAGTGGAGTGTCTAGAACTGGTCGAGACCGGCAATTAGAGGAGGACGCACCACCGCCGGTGACTAAACAGCCGCTGCCTGAACCGCGCCGCCGAGTGGTGGCTAGTAGCAGTTCAGATGAGGAAGAGGGAGAGCCACCGTCGCTGAGGTACGTGTATCCGCTACCGGGGCAAGTGCTTCGGCAACAATCACGTTCCAAGGCCAGATCTGTGCGTTCGTCGCGACAACATTCCAGTGCTGAGGACCAGCCACCGCGTCGCTCGCCGCGGTTGCAGACTAGTGTCGAGCAACCATCTGAGGGTGCACATTCGTTGCGACTGCCAGCTGGAAGTGACCCACCTACTAAACAACGTGAAAAGGGTCCTTCTCCTACAACTACTCGCTCTCGGTCGGCAACCAGTAGTCAGAACGGACGACAGACTGGTAGTAGTGCTGACCGGGATGTTGCCTGGCGAAATCTACAACAGGGCATTGAGGCAGAGGTGATGCAGGAATCACCACGTACTCGCCAGCAAAGACGTCAACGCACCCCCGGCCCAGCTGCTTCCTACACTGAATGTGTGCAGCTGGAATTGGAAGGACAGGCTACTCCTGTCACTGAACAACAACGCGTCGAGATGGAAGAACAGCGAGCCCAGACGGAGGCCAAACAAATTACTACTCTTGCCTCCAAGGTGTCTACTGCCGTGCGTAAGGAAGTGTACCAACTTGTCAACCAGACAGTAGACCAGCGCACTGAGGCGCTGCACCGACGCGCCGAGGACGAGGCCAGACGTATGGAGGCAATACGTCAGCAGGCTGAGAGCGACAGCCGACGTCTGCACGCCTTTTTGGAGGACACTGTGCAACAACTCAGACAGACACCTCCGCGACCGGTCACGCCTGATGACTGGGAGCCTGTGTGCTGCAGCGGACCGGGCATGGTGCCACCGGCCGAACCTACGCGTCCACTCTCGCCCCGAGGTGGCGATGAGGAGGGACCAGACCGGTGTTTAAGCGCTGAAGTCGACTCGGCCTGTCCACGGTCAGATTGGGACGAGGACACAGGAGCAGCTGGACGAGACCCCTCTCCTGCCAGGCCGAGAGATGAGGAAACAACGGTGAACGTTCTGGATCAGCCTGCCGTCCGAATTGCGGGAAGTGCTATGGACGTAAGAAACGGAGCAGGACCGGCTGGTGCGGGTGACCAGTCGATTCAAGGACAACTGCTAGCAGAACACCCACGCACTCTCCGTATGTGGGGAGACTTTCTTCCCTCTCACCAAGAAGATCGCGAGATGATGGACGCTTGTTTCCGCTATGGGGTGACTAATCACAGAGGAGACCCCACACCGCGACCCCGCAGTGTACCTTCGGCCCGCCGTCGACTACAGGCTTGGGACGCGGAGCACCGAGCTTACTGGGCTAACCCGGCCAACCGGCAACAACAGGTTCGGGAGTTCAGAGCCCAGGTGGAGCGCCGACGGCCACAACAGGCGGTGTTTGTTGACTACCGTTTGGGTGTCGCTCCGTATCGGCAGATACCGCAATACTGGAGTGAGTGCAGGGAGGAGGAGATCGAGTCTATTATTTCACCACATGATTCTGTTTCTCAGATCTCGAGTGCTGCGAGACGAGCTCGGAGGGCAGTCACTACGGACACCCAACGCGAAGTGACAGCTGGCTACAGGAGCGAGAGGAACTCCATGAGGCCGGCTACCTCACCGCAGACTCACACTTTGGATCCTCCTACTAGAGAGGTGCCAGACAACGAAGCCTCTGGCACAAACGCTCCGGAACAACCACCTCCCCCTGGTGGTTCTGCTACTGGCGTTTATCAGACTGCGCCAGATAACGAGGGAAGGTTGCGTGAGTGCGAGCAACAGCTGGTCGATCAACAACTAGAGTTGGAACGCTACCGCCGCTACCTACGTCACATTCACCAGACCGACCCCAGATGGGAGCCTACTCCCTCTCGTTCGGTCAGTCCAGAGGGTGAGGAACTCCAGATACCTACGAGAGACATTCCTGAGCCGGCACCTCCTGTGCCTCAGTCTGCTCGCCCCTGGCCACTCCGACCGGGCGATGTAACAGTGCTGCCGCGTCCGCAGAACGGTCAGCCACCAGCTGATCATCAAACTGGACCGGGCCGCCCTACTGTTCGACCTGTGCTGAGAGATCAGCCACTCCCACGACGTGTGCGTGTGCAGGAAACAGCCGAAGCCAGAGCTCGAGACTACGATCTGAACGAGAGAAGTCGGCGACTAGAGGGAGCTTTGCTACGCGCAGAGGAGGCTCTGCGTACTCAGTCGCTACACTACACCACCCAGGAGTTGGACTCCCTGCGCGATACCTACTTGCGACAAATTCGGCAGACTGCTGCCGAATCTAGTCAGGACAGCGAGCGAGTAGAGAGGAGAATCAAAGATCTGACCTCCGCCGGGCTCCAGCACATGCAGTGGGAGGCAAATCAACAAGCGTTGAGGGACAGCGAGACTGTATCGAAACAACGGCCAAGGCAAGTGGTGTCAGACTACGCAGAAGCTCAGGACGATATCGCAGAACGACAGCGATTAGCGGCTACTCTACTTAGTCGCGCCGAGGACACCCTGCACAACATCGAGGTTAGAGCGGCCGACCAGCGAAGGGAGCCGTACTATCTACGCTCCATGAAACTACCTAAGTACGACTCAGACGTGGAAGACGTGCGTCAGTTTCTCAACGACCTGGAGGAGTACTTCGTGTTCGCCAAAGTGGTAGAGGACGAGGCTAAGGTGGCGCTAGCCAAAAGCGCCCTGCCTAAAGCCATGAGAGCAGCCATCGACACCGTGCCTCTGCTTGAGCGACTAGAGTACCGCCAAGTGCGAAAGCTTTTGGTGGACCGTTTCCTTCCCAGGGAACGGGCTCTCGAGGTGAAGACGGAACTCCTCCGCATCTCCCAAGGGAACCTGTCCCTTGATGACTACTGCAAAGAGATTGAGCGACGATCGCTGCGGCTGCACTATGCTGAACCAAACGGCAACCTGACCGAGTGGCAGCTGTTAATGTTCTTCCAAGGATTGACACCTGAACTTCGGCAGAAGGCCCGCGAACACAACGTAGAGCAGGGTTGTTTCAACCTTGCCGATGCCAGGAAGGCTATGCAGCGATTCGAGCCGCTGGAGTCAGAAAGGGTATCTCGCTACCCCCGAGCCGAACCTCTCAGACGTCTTCCTCCTAGAGCTGCGCCAGCAACTCGAGCACCACCTAGACCAGTTCGTGTGCCAGGATCTGCAACAGCACCTCCTCCCGATGACCGCCGGAGACCACCGGAAGGTTACACTAGAGGAGGGGTGAAATCGCTGCCGAAAAACCAAACCTGGACGCGAGAGGCATGGATGAAGTGGGTGAAGAAGAATCCACCGGAGAGAGACAAGGCGGTGAGCGACACTGCCTACGAGAGAGCGATGGAACTCTACCGCAGCAGGATAAACATCTTGGAAGGGAGTCTGGACGGAGAGGACCTGGAAGAGTTCGAAATGCTGCAACGAGACACTGAGTCGGAGACAGACCAATCAGAAGCTGCGGTAGGAGTCGTAGAAGTCAACCAGGTGACTCAGGAACCACAGCCGGTTTTCAAAAAACCGGATACCATGCCGCTTCGACTGCTGAAGGTCGGAATCGGTTCTATGGAAGTGCCGGTGCTTGTCGACACTGGAGCGGTCACTAATTTGTGTGGCCGTGAGGGACTGCGCATTATCCTGGCAGAGAGGAAGTCCAGAGGGGTGAAGACCAGACTACACCGAGCGCAGGACGTCATCTTGAAGGGATTCACGGGAGGCGGCAGAAAAAGCAGACACGTAGTGGACGTAACCCTCAACTACCAAGGACACCAAGCAACAATGCGGTTCGTAGTGGACATGAAGTGTCCATATCCTCTCCTGGTAGGACTGCCGGGCATCAAAGTGTTCCCTCAGCTATTGACAGCGCTGTTGTCAAAGCTGGTAGAGGGACCGCTCCCAGCTACTATGCCAACTCTGGGAGAGAAATCGGAGGAGGAAAATGAACCCGGAAGACCTGAGGAGGAGGACGAGCCAATCCTCCCCTTGTGCGACTCAGACGGACCGGAACCTACTCCTATGCTGCCAATAACGAACTGTGTTCTCCCCGGAGAGACAGTTCCTGTTCTGGCAGCTTCAACGAGGGAGATACGCCCCAACTGTGTGGAGACCATCACTGGGTACGCTTCTACTGCCGACTTGGACGAGTGCACCTACTTCTTTGTCCCTGCGGACGAGACGGAAATCGATCTGAAGGTGCAGGGACGAACGGAACACTACACTGACCGTTCCATCCTAGTTACGGTTGCTAACCCTACGGACCAGATTATCACGGTGGAGGCAGATGCTGAAGTCGGGAAGTTGGTACAACATCCTCAGAGAGACGCTCAGACGGTGGAACAACTGAAGACCAGGGCCGAGACAACAATCCAGCAAATCACTGCCGGCCTGAAGGAGCAACCGAAACTACCCAACAACGACTGGGGCCTGACTGAGGAGGAGTTGGAAGCAATTCAGGCCACCATCACTCGCATTATCACCGACCCCGAGGAAAGAAAACTGACTATGTGTGGCCTGCTGCCGTTCGACGACCTGCCTCCTAACGTTCGGCAGAATCTACTGTCCTTTCTGCTGGAGAGGAATGAGGCTTTCAGCCTTACCGAGGACGAGATCGGTGACTGTCGCGTGGCCTACATGGACATCGACACGGGCGACGAAAGACCAGTGCGCCAGGCATTGCGGCGACTACCCTTCCACATTCGACCGAAAGTGGAGGCTAAGATTGCCGAGTGGTTGGAGGCGGGCATCATTCGGCCGTCTAACAGCCCGTGGGCCTCTCCAATCGTACCGGTGATCAAAAAGAACGGCAACCTTCGACTCTGCGTGGACTTCAGAGAGCTGAACAAGGTAACTAAGAAGAATCGGTTTCCGCTGCCACGCATTGATGACCTGCTTGATGCGATCGGGCAGGTGAAGCCAGCTTGTTTCTCTACCTTAGACATCCGGTCTGGGTTCACCAACTTGCACATGCATCCTAACAGTGTGGAGAAGACTGCCTTCATCACTCACAAGGGCCTCTACGAGTTTGAGCGCGTGCCCTTCGGCCTCTGCAATGCTCCTTCTTTCTACCAGGAGGTAGCGCAGCGCATCTTGGGTAACATCGACCCAACCCGAGTTTTCACCTATCTGGACGATGTGCTCATCATCTCGCAGACGTTGGAGGAACACAAAGATCTGATGGATCGCGTCTTCCGTGCCTTGCATCAGGCCGGTTTTCTGATAAACCTGCCTAAGTGCAACTTCGCATGGCCGCACGTCTTGTTCCTGGGTTTCCAAATTGGGAAGAACGGCATGAGCACCGACCCAGCCAAGATCGAGAAGGTGAAGGACTGGCCAAGACCTACCAACTTGAAGACACTGCGCAGTTTCATCGGATTCTGCAGCTACTACCGCCGGTTCATCAAGGGGTTCGCCCAGATCGCTGCGCCACTACACCAGTCTCAACCGTTCATCATCGAGTCAGACGCCTCCGGCATTGCGATTGCCGCTATTCTGGCGCAGGAGGACGAAAAAAAGAGACGACACCCAGTGGCCTATGCTAGCCGCAGTTTGCGGCCAAACGAGCTCAACTACAGTGCCACTGACCGCGAGTGCCTAGTTTTGGTCTACAGAATCCAACAGTTCCGTGTCTACGTTTTTAACCACCAGGTTACTATCATCACGGACCACAACGCACTCCGCTACCTACAGGAGAAACAGCTAGTGCAACGGCTAGCGCGTTGGGCTCTGCAGATCCAGGAGGTAATGCCTAACATCGTCTACCGGCCGGGTAGAGTCAACCACGGCGCCGACGCCCTCTCTCGCATGCCTCACCAGAAGCTGGAAGCGCGGAACGTGTACGGTATTTCTGATACCGTCTTGACGGAGGGCAAACCATACGACGAATTAGTCACTCAGCAGGTGCCGTTTGATGACCACTTGGTCATGAACATCAACGCCGACATGCCTATCAGCTACCCTCACTGGGAACACCTGACGATCGAGGGAATGGAGCTGCTGCCTCCGCTCTCGCAACCTGACGTCATGGCAGTTTGCGTGCGGGGCAAAACCAAACACTACCAGGAGCGAGTAGACAGTCTGAGCTGTCACCCGATGGTTCAGGTTCCAACTCGGCAGGACTTGGAGAAATTGGCGGCGATTCACCAGAAGCAAGATCCACATTGGGCCGCCATGATAACCTACAAAACGGACGGCGCCCTACCTACTAGCGAGGAGATGGCTAAGTGGGTCCGACAAAACCAAGAACACTACGTGGTAACCGGAGAACTGCTGTGGCACTTACAGCCTACACCTACGGTTGCTGACAACGCACCAGGCGACCGGACAGTGCAGCGACTGCGTCTCTGCATACCTCTGCCGCTCCGCCCTCGACTGCTCTATGACCACCACGGAGCGCGGACATCTGGCCATTTCGGGATCAGCAAAACCTACGCCCGAATGAGACGCTTCTACTACTGGCCACAAATGAGGCAGGACATCGCCAAACAGGTACATGGGTGTTTGTTGTGCGCGGCTCGGAGAGGTCAATCGCCAACGGAAAACCCTCCTATGGGGCTCATGCCAATACCTACGGAGCCCTTCCAACGTCTCTACATGGACACCTTGAAGCTCAACAGAACCGCCACTGGCTACACCTACGTTCTAGTAGTCATGGACGCCTACACCAAGTTCGTGGTAGCTCGACCATTGCGAGACCGGCGAGGACACAGCGTGGCCAAAGCACTGTTGGACTACGTGTTCATGGTTTTTGGACCACCCAAGGAGGTGATCTCTGACAACGGCACCGAGTTTAAGAACCGTTCGGTGCAGAGACTGATGGAGATGCACACGGTCCGACACCGCTGGGCATTGCCTTATTCTCCTCGGACCGGCGGACTAGTGGAAAAGATGAATTCCACTCTCGCCAACATGTTGTCTCGGCTAGTGAACAAGGAAGCGGACGATTGGGACCTAAATCTGTCTACAGTTGTCTACGCCTACAACGCGACTCCGCAAACTGCCACGCAGCTTCCCCCGGCCGAGATGGTTTTTCTTCGGCGACTGCACCTGCCGAGCGCAGTGCCTGAGGCACACTTGACTGGTGACGCATTAGTAGAGGGGCCATCTGACGAGGATCGCAGACAACAGTGGCAACGGGACCGCCGTTTGCTCGAAGACAACCTGCGACAGGCCCAGATCGCCAACCAGGAGCGATTTGATCAGAAGTGGAACACTCGCGAGACCAGAGTGAAACCCGGCGACAAGGTAATGCGTTACGACCCCAGCGTACGAACAATGAAGCTGGCAATGCAGTACACTGGCCCCTATTCTGTGGTCGAGGTACAAGGGTACCAGGCCATCGTTGTGCCAGTGGGTGGCCGAGACCGAACGCCTCGTCGTGTGCACGTACAACACCTGTCTCGTTGCTACCCAGAATTAGAAGGACCCAGCTTCTTGCACCAGCGAGAAGTTGAGCGGCTGCAGGCTGCCGCCCCTCCTCTTCCTACGTTGCCAGAAGAACAAGAGGCAGAAGAGAGCGAGAGCATCGCAGAGTTGGAGAGAGCGCTAACGGAGACCACTGCGGAGGACGCCGGCCAGGATCTGGAACCACCGGACCATGGCGTTGCAACGGCAGCTGAGCACTGAGTGTCCCTATCTACCTTGTACATAGTGTATGTATTTACTTTTTCTTTCTTTTCCCTCTCTACGATATCGCCCAACCACTTGGTCGGCTCTCGGGAATACCTACCCTCCATTACTACCTCTCCTGTGCGGTACCCGGTGATGTAAGCTGTGGAGTGGAAAGGAGGACGACCCGGTGTCTAGTCAACGACCCCGGTAATGACCGTAATGACCGGAGTCGGCGCAAGAAGAAGCTGCCGGTGTTCGCCCAACATCCGTTGGGCACAGTCCTGCCATTGACGTCGTGGCCGGCAGGATGAGCTAATATGCCGGTGCCTTGCCAGCAGGTCAACCTACGAACGGCACTGAGATAGGTACTATCTCGGTAACCTACCGGCTACATCTCCTCTACACTCCGACAGTCAATAGCGTTGGCTGTCTATCACCTCGTTTTCGTGTGGACATCAACGTGTGGAGAGATTACCGACTACTTGACTCTACCAGGAACACTACGGCTGACGTGATAAGTTCTCACTTCGGCACCCTGTCGACGTACCGACCGAGGAGAAGCGCTGAGGTGGGGGTCCTCTCGGTAATCTACCTCGTCTACCCTACGTCCGCCGGTACCTCAGCGTGCGGACTGTCAGCGTCCGCCTATCAACTACCTAACTCTACCGCCAACGTGCCAGTTAGTGGGCAGCGCTGAGATGGGGCCATCTCGGTAACTTTTCGGCTGCACCTACATTGCGGCCGCCAGTAGTATCGGCTGCCTACCACTTCGTTTCTTTGCGGATGTCGACGCATGGGAGGACTACCAGCGTCCGCCTATCAGCTACCTGATTCTACTATTGACATCGCGGCTGACGAAATAAGCCGCCATTTCGGCACCCTGTCAACGTGTCGACCGGTGAGTAGCGCCGAGACAGGGGTCATCTCGGTAATCTATCGGCTGTACCCCGTCTACACTGCGTCCGCCAATACATCAGTGTGCGGACTGCTAGCGTCCGCCAATCAACCACTTTACTCTACTGCTGACGCCGCGACCAACGTGATGAGCCAGAGTCCCTGCAACCTGCCCGTCTGCCAGCCGACAGGTGGTCTGTACCACCTCTAGGCAACAACAACAACAGTGGCTGTAGAGGAAAAGATGGTTGTTGGACTGAGAACCTACGTTGGTGCCAATCGGGCCGAAGGGGTCACTATGATCCTCCGGCCATCACTTGAACACTGTTCGCGGACCCTGTGTTACGACGCTGCGACCTGGCACTAGCTACTCCAGCTGTGTGTTAGTCTCAGGGCGCCAACGGACCGACAACCAAGTTTGGATGGCTGACGTGCGTTGATTGTACAACGTGAGAAGGAAGATCCTGCTAAGGTATGGAGTTGCCTCTGTCATCTACCCGGTACCAACTGCGATCTGTGGGAGCGCTGACGAGAGAGGCCGGGATGTGTCAACCAACTGGAAACACCACTATCACCATCTACCTACCAACGAGGAATGCGAAGAAGTCAGCGGATCGACGGTGCGGCAACTTCCCTGTCTTGGATGCGGACAGATCTACCATCGAATCGGCGGAGGGCTACGGCGCCGGGGACGTCGCCGACTAAGAAGGGGGCAATGTACAGACCCGCCCTATTTGAACTGCCGCCGGCCGCTTGCCAATTCAGGGTGCGCTGCGAGAACCAGCTCCTACGGCAAGACACGAGACAGGGCGTGGTTTGGCAGCCGATCGCCGAGCCCGTCGCGGTTCTTCCGACCAATCAGGAGAGGGCCGAGAAGAACGAAGGCTAGTGATTGGTTGATATTTTGAGTGATAGATTCTAGAACATTCCACGTCTGTCTGGCGGGCCCTAAGCCTGTCTGGTTTCTTCACTTTGGCTGTGTTTTACTTTTGTGTGCAGTTGGTTGCGTGTTAAAGTCAACCTACAAAAGCTGCCTCTCTGCGCGACAAGGCTCAGGTCGACTCCTGAAGTGAGCTGCCTCCGTCTTCCTAACTGCCTGTAGTGCAGTTTTGCTGCGTTCCGCGTCGATTGCCTCAGTGTGGCTCGGGTGGTTCTCAGGTCGCTTCCGTTCGGCTCCCCAGTAACACGTTTATTGGGCGGTAAATGAGCGTCGTCTACAGCCATCGTCAACCCGGTTTCTTTTCAACTTTCTTCTTTCTACACTTTCCTGTAACTGTGCCACAACGTGTTTTCCCGCCTTTCTACCGTGTTTTGCTGTCGGTCGGCTATCGTTTTATTGACGTAACCGGCCATTTCTACAAAATCTGCGTAATCACCAAAAACAACACCTTTTCTCTCCTCTTCAACAACATCATCTGTCCACGACCCGAGGTGGAACCAACGAGAGAAGTGTCGGGTTAGGACACTAGCCTTCTGTAGCTATGAGCACACATCACATGGGCCGGAAAAATCCGGAGAGGTGGCTGGTATACCTCGGGGGGGGGTCCCCGAAAAAAGTAAAAAAAACGCCTATTTTGACTTAAATAAGCGAAAAATTTTTCCATCCGGAAGTCGGTCGCGGACGGGGTATGGACGGCCGTGGAAGGTATGGGTCGGCGAGGGGGTAGACCCCTCATCCCCGGCCCATGGCATACATGTACTAGGGGGTTATTCACCACCTGGAAAGGCCAAACCCCTCAGGCGCCCCCGAGACAGGTTGACCCCGTCCCAGAAATACTAGTACTAGTAGTGGCTCCAGTACTAACAAACTGGCTCAGAAATCACTAATTTTTAGCTTAAAATTCGCTTGAACGGCCTTTGGAAACCGAATTTGGCGTTTTCACAGCTGATGTTTAAGAGAAATCGGGGAGTTTGCAACCCTTTTTTGCTTGTTTTGAGCTCTAAAACGCTGTTTGGCAGCTTAAAATAGCGATTTTTAGCCTCCTGACTGAAGAAAACGTGCTAAGAACGCATTTCAATCGTGTTGGAGCTTTTCGAATTTTTGGACCCCCAGCTGGGCGAAACTCCCTCGACCCCCACCTGACGGAAAACCCCGCTACCCCCCTCCCAGGTCGGCCCGGAGCTGTTACATGTATGGAGCTGCTAAGTAAACCTCATGACCATACATATAACAGTCGGTCTGCCCCTGCCCGAATTAAGCCAGACACCCAAAGCCCCTCCCCCTTCGGCGGATGATGTATGTTTATGATAGGATCTGCAACTTAAACAAACAAACAAACAAACAAACAGCGTTTGAATGAATGAATGTGTGATGAAGGGTTCGTGAGATAATCAAATTTTCAAATTTGACGTTTGAATATTTGTGTCAGGTCATTTCGGAAGGGCATAACTCATAGCTGCAGAAGGCTAGCAGGCTAGGATTTGGCCAAAACAAACTGTAAACAAATAATAATAATCGTACCAAAAATCATTTGATTCGGTTGAAATTTAACGGAATTGCGTCCATTTGAAATTATTCGGAAAACTCGAAAAAAACGGCCAGGCGGTCTTTTCAGGCCAACACTGTATACCGACGCCATACATGGGCGGGAAAGATGGGGTGGGGCAGTCAAAATTCGAAAATTTGGTGGTGGGCCAAACCGTTTGGGGGTCGTGGCGGTTTTGGTCGGTGGGGTTAGGAACAAAAGTCTTCTTCTTCGGGTGAGGTCGTTTCGGGGGGTCGATCCCAAGTTGGGGGTGGGCAAACCCCGTGACCCCCGCGGCCCATGTACGATCGAAGGAACAGATTAAACAAGAGACCAATATAGAAGAAAGGGAGGCTTACCAGCCTGCCGGCCCTGGGCGGCTTGAGAAACCAATCGAGGCAGGTCTCTGTAGGCGTCCGGACCGGCTATTAAATCTACACTCTTATTGCTCTCCAGAATCTGGTGCTTCAAACGTTCGGCCATACAACCTGAAACACTCCGTAGACCCTCGCCATAGCAAACTAATAAGCATGACAGAAAAGCACTGCCGTATTCAGTCAGGCACTTAACGCCTTTT
The DNA here is from genome assembly GCA_030248155.1 of Sabatieria punctata. Classification (NCBI taxonomy): domain Eukaryota; kingdom Metazoa; phylum Nematoda; class Chromadorea; order Araeolaimida; family Comesomatidae; genus Sabatieria; species Sabatieria punctata. The sequence goes on from JASANB010001300.1 coordinate 52,272, forward strand.
ATGGTACCGACATGGCCATGTGTGCCGGTACCATAATATGCTACTAATACCATATCGTGCTACTATGATAAAACGAGCCAAGTAACAAATTTAAAAAATACAGTAAGTGCGAAAAACTATAGCTAAAGCACCTAAAAACGTATTGGCGAAGGAACGAAGCCAAAATTGGCTAGACACAGCCATGTAATCAGAGGCATGTAGCCGGCACAGTTGGTGTAGTGGTTTAGGCTGCATAGCCACTGTGCGCCACTAAGTGCGCTCATCCTCTCGGCGCGGCAAGTTTCTTGCCGCAAAGAGTTGGCCGTCGGCACAAAGCCCCACCCAGGCCACCGAAAATTGTTACAGCGAGTTGGTAAATGGGAACCGACTGGAGCTGCCGTTGCACCCGAAAGCTACAATAGCAACCACGAATGTGTTGGGACATATGGAACGGGGCAGCTACCACTGAGACCCGACCAGACTGACACCGAGCATGTGTGGCGGCTAGTAGTGAAGGCAGCTAAGGAAGGGCAGGATGATATGGGCGTGCGTGATCGTCCGCAGTGTGGCCTAACGCAGGGGTTACGACGGCCCCGCCCGGTCAATCCATCCATCCATCCAATCAGAGGCATGTGCACAGACATCACCAGGTGATCCTGGTAAAATGAGCCAAGTGCTTTGTGCTTTTCCTGTTAGCTGACTTAATTTGACCAACTGACACATGCAGAATGTTTTGCACACCAATTATGTACTTGTATTTTAGCAAAAAATATTTTTAAAAACTAATATTGAAGCTAATTCACGAAAATGTAACCAGTATTTAAAAGGCGATTTTCTCGATTTTCACTTTCAGTTACTTGGCTCGTTTTACCGGAGTGGCGACGAAATATGGTACGAAATCTGAACAGAGTGGAAGCATAAACGGTGTTAAGTGCCGGACTGTATCAGGAGGACATTTTATTGTGGGTTTATACCCAATAAGCTCAATATTGAGTGTTGTGTTTCCTCTATTGGCGTCACGGACAGCTTGAAGACGAGCAGGCTAGGAAGATAAAAGTGACTCAAAAAGTGACTCGAATCTGAAGGACAAGGGTGAAGAAATGCTGTTGTCTGAACCTCTAACAGACAGCTCGCTTTAGTTCTACCAAGATGGAGGAGCAATATGGTTGCTGTACTTGGAAATGGACTTCAACATAGAACTTTTCTAATCAGTTTTGTCTTCCTACCCTCCTCGTCTCCAGCAGAGGCAACACTCAATTTCAACATCAGAGCAGGTCGGAACAGCAATTATTATTATTATTATCTTAATAAATTAATTAAGCAGCATTACCCAAAACCCCAACCATGAGCTGGTTTTGGTGGTTTCGAGTCCTTTTCAGAGCTTTGTAATGGTGCAGTCTCTGCCATATTTTCTGCTCCGCTCCCTCTCGTATAGAACAGGTCATTATGAACACCACAGACGCCTAAAACAATCAAAATCACAGTCCGAGAAATAACCACAAACACACATGCAACAGGTAGTCCGGGGGGCTGCCCCCGACTTAGACCAGACCCACGGATGGGGACCCCCAAGACGAGTTTTTCGACCCCTCCGATTTTTATGGAAGTAATTTTTTGAACAACTTTTTACGATGTTTTACCATTTCAGACACAGAAATTGCCAAAATCGCGTCTAAAACAGTACTTTTTAGCTGTACTAGAGCAAAATTAGCGATTTTTGACGATTTCTAGCCGAAAAATGCGATTTGTTCGATTTTTTAGTGTCTTTTGGTGTCCAACCCCCTCCCTAGAGTTTGGGCTGAGACCCCCCAACACCCTTCCTCTTCGGGGGATGACCTCTTACATGTATTATCGGTATACAAATATGGCAGCGATATGATATCATATCTGGTACCAATTCAGCATCAAGTAGTACCATGTTATCGGTACCATATCGTATCCCTTCGATCGGCCTCAATACCATATTGCCCATATGCAGACACGAAAAACGGGGCTGAGGAGGTTGACCCACCAATAGTCTCCCCCTCAGGCTCCGATACCTCCCCCTCAGAACTTTTTCGAAGAATTTTGTATAGAAAATTATGATAAAGGTATCTCTAGATGTGTAAATGAGCTCAGAATAGCTTGTTTCAAACACTTATAATGAAAAATAAGTAAAAACCTTCATTTTTAACCAAAATCGACCATTTGGCTTACCATGCCCCTCAACTACTAGCCCCAGACCACATGGACCGACCAGACGAACTGCGGATACATGGACAGAGCGTTAAGTTCACGGAAAAATTCAGATATCTTGGAGCAGAGTTGTCCAGTAACGGATCTTGCCAAGATGATGTCTGCCGAAGAATCGCGATCTGCCAAACAAAAATGAGCAACCTGACAAGACCGCTATGGCTGAGACGTGACATTAAGAGGTCCACAAAGATGAAGATGTACCAGGCGCTTATTTTGTCATCTCTCCTATATGCTGCAGAAACCTGGACAATGACCAAAGGACTTGAGAATCAGCTTAATGTTTTTGACAACCAAAGCCTCAGGAAAATTGAGCAAATCCAGTGGTTCCATTTCATCAGAAATGAAGAAGTGAGAAGTCGGACTGGTCAGCCTCATGCCTCATTGCTAGCCAAACTTAGTCGACTGAGATGGTATGGTCATATCAAACGAATGAACCCAAACGCACTGCCACACAAACTGCTTTAATTTCGCCCAAACAAACGAGAATGGAAAAGGCCGACAGGGAGACCGCGAACCAGATGGAAAGACAATGTTCGTGACGATCTGAAAAACGAGAGCGCCAATCCACTGAACAGAGCCCAATGGCGAGACATGCTGAAAAAGATGAGGTTCCGCAACGCCCCATCTAGTGGGCAAGCGACTTAAGTCAAGTAAGTCAAGTAAGTCAAGCCCCTCAACCCCTCAGCAGCGGCCGCTACCCCCCTCAGGTAATATTTACCACCCCCTTAGCCGAAATGCTAGACCACCTGAGGCTTCGATCGAAGGGATCCCATATGGTACCACATACCGATTTGAATGAAACATACCATATTCGGTACCGATACCAAGATATGTCGTTATTTCTCTGAAACTTTTAGGCGAACACAAACACATCTGTTCGCCTATTCGCTAAACAGATGTGTTGGCCTGAAACTCAGAGAAGCGCTGAACAGGCCATGCACAGAAGGCGAACACAACTGTTCGTGTTTAAAGTTAGTAACTTGTGTTCGCGTTTCCAGATGGACTGCGCTCAATTCCAAAGAATTCACCAGTTTATCACTAAGATGAATAGAATACCTGGCTCTTATCCTTGGTCTGTTCAAATCCGGCCGATTCCATGATAGCACGAACAACTTCCATATCGTTCACGTTCATCTGACATCCGTACGTCTCATAGAGGACTAAAAAAAAAAAAGCTAACCTACCACCATAGCAAGCGCCTATATTCTTGCTTTTATCTTTCTTGGCAGTGTGTTCGGGCCGCTTTAGGTAAGGCACCGGCTCGACCTGCACCTTTTCTGGCCGCTGTTGCCGCAGAAAATAGCGCAAATCCGGTCCAGCGACACTCTTCTCTTTTGGGTCGTAACTAACTGTTTCTGGTGACAGCACATTTCTTTCTTCTGCACACCAAATACTTGCTGCCAATTTGAAACTGCGCCGGAGACACGAAAAACGACAGCGAATCGATTGCCTTGATAAACATCCAGCTAGCGTCTTCATTTGAAATCCATAAACCTTTTCGTATAGACACCTTTTTTGCCTGAACTGGGCACAACTGTTCGGAGAAAATGGCGCTTTCGAAAGTGTGATGGCGTCTCATGACCGCAGACAGAAAGAAATGCAATTAATTTTCACGCTAAATTGTAGAGGGCGATCTGGCGCAGCATTCTATCACAAAATTTTAATTGAAACCTGTTTTTGTCGCATAACTACTTCAGTCAAAATGAAGTACTCCGAACGCATTTTAGTTTTTTCGCTGGCGTGGTTGCCGCGGCCGGCGTCAAGTCACGCCCACTAGGTATTCCAACCAACCAGCAACGCTCGAAACTCGCTTCCAACCAATCAGCGCCCATCGATTTTTTGAAAATTTTGAAAATTCTCGCCAGGTGGGACGCAATCATCGGGCGAACGAACTGTGAAACCGAGGAGACTTTCAGTGCCGTGTTTTTTGGCTGATTCAGTGGAGACGGTTAAACTGTACCTCAAAAACTACTTTTTTCCTGAATTAATTGATCACTTTTCTAAAACTTTGCAAAAGATAAGTATACAACATTGCAATTTTGCTGAATTTTCCTATTTACTATCCTAAAAAGCAAGCTTGCATGAATCGAAGATGATCTTGTCGTAGGTAACGCATCGTTCAGACAACTGGTAGCAAAAGTTGTGACTGAATCTTTCTTGTTGGTCCGAACGACGTTCGCTACAAAAGTAAACAATAATATTCGACTTTACGTTACCCTGGCGATCATTTAGTGTTTCTTCAATAATTCAAAAGCTTTTATGATATTACTATCTTGAATAGCCTCAAAATTTTTGTAATTCATGCTAATTCGGTTAAGCACAAAATATGAAAGAAATATCGCTTCTAAAAAGAACTTTGCGCGATTTGTTCATTTTAATGCTGCAAAACAGTAGTGCGGCGCACCGCCTGCCGCTCATTTATATCATAGATTTACCAACTTACGCTGTCGCGCGGCGCGCAATGAAAATAAGATCTAAAATGTTGTTGCCGCGCGTAGGTTCGCAAACTGCCTGATCCAAGCCATTTTCCAGTACAAAGTCAACAAAGTTAGACTGACCTGCCCGGTCGGGCCCAATGCCTAATGTCCAGTTAATCTCCGGGTAATTGAAGTCGCCTGTTATTACAGTGCGAAGGTTATTGGTTAGTTGAGACTGCAAAAATTCTATCAAACTAGAGTTGTCGTCCTTTCAGGCGCATTAGGCTTTCTGTAAACAACAACAAAGCGCACGGTTTCGTTTGCTATTATGATATTAGCACTCAACACTTCGCAGCCTTCAAAAGTAGCCGTTGCTTGCAGTACACACTCTAAATGATTAGGCACTACACTGTAGTAGCGCTACTCCACCAGCAAAACCATCGCGGTCGCAACGCAGCACACAATATCTAGTATTATGATGTGGAAATACAGAATCATCATGCAATTCCCTACTAGGCCATGTCTCGGTAATACAGACAATCGGCAACAGCGTAAATTTGTCAATTAGGAACTCGAACGGGGCTTTTTTGTTGTTCACCACACTTCTAGCGTTAATTAATAAAAAGTATTGGAGACTATATCAGAACTGGTTCGAGGATTGCAATTACTTAGATTTAGTTGAGTAAAGCGCCCAATTCGTTTTCCGGCATGACAACAAATCTGTTGTTTACCTTGCGCCCAATCCTGCCGTCTCGGAGGGTGTACTGCTTCTTTTCACGCTCGCTCTCACAACTGTCCCGAATCTGATAGAGCGTGCTTCGGAGCGCTCGATCGGCCGCGCGCTGTTTGTCGGTGAGGTCATCGCGCAGGTAGAAGCCACTGCTCAGAGCATCACTGAAGCCGGACTCTTCTTTGAGCATGAACTGCTTTCTCTTGAGCGCCCGCTTTGCGTGCTGATCGTTGAGCATGATTTTGATGGGGCGGGGCTTGGGGGGTCCGTTGGGCTGGTTTCTGACGGCGCCCATGCGAAAGACGCGCACAGCCGAGTCCCGAGAGCACCCGACCTTCTCGAGCCAACCCTGTACCCTAACTGTGTCTGCATCGTTATCTTCGTCTTCCTCACTCTCTGCAACCCCGTAGGCGACCAGGTTGTTGACTTTGGCCTCTCTCTGCTCTTTCTCCGCTAGAGCCTCGGCCATGGCCGCCACAGGGTCAATGGTTAGAGGGTAGTGGGGCACGGCGGTCGCATGGTAACGAGGGTACTGGGGCGCGGTGGTCGCTTGGTAACGAGCATCGGTTGGCCGGTTGCCAACGGATCCGGAAGCTGCGTCAGCGTAGGTTCGACCGCCATCCGAATGTGCAAGCTTAAGTGCCGCCACCTCTGACTTCATCTCAGAGAAATCTGCCAACAGTGTCGAAACGTTCATCTTCAGTTCGCTGACAGTGCCAAGAACGCCTCTGACTCCTTCCTTGCACTCTTTCGAACAGAACATGATGAGATGGTGTGTGATAGCAAAGTTCAGTTTTTTGACATCCTTGCAGCCACCGAGTGAGCAGGAGGAAGCATGAAAGGGCTTCTGGCAGGGCAGGTATACCTATTTTTTTAAAATACCGGGTATTTGAATGGGGATTTTTTAGAAAAAATCAAGCAAGCACACAAGTTAAATTCGTTAAAAGACTGTGCAAAAATTCTCTCAAAAGCGTTAAATAGAAATACCGTTTTACCATGCATCATACAGTCACTTTACTGTTTCGGAACGGTTAGTTATCCTCCTACATTTGTTTCAAGAATTGTATAATCAAGCATTTTGGCTTTTTTTAATTCTATGCATAAACACCATGAAAACATCTTACTGAAAAATGTTTGAGGGCTCAGAAAGGAATGTTCTGGGCTGTTATGGAGCTCAATCTCTCACTGCAAAATTCACAGTACATACTGTATAAGTGACATTCATGCATAAAACATGGTACTTGACTGAAGCTGAATTTTTGCAAAGGTACGTACAGTGTATAAATTTTTTTCCGTGCATGCAGTAAGTTTCTTTCCTTTCTGTTACTTGCGTTGGTTTGGAAAGGGCATCACTCGAGACCATAGAAGGCTAGCAGGCTAGACTTGTCCAGAACAAAGTCTTAACAAATAATAATAATATTGCCAAAAATATTTTCATTCGGTTGAAAATTGACAGAATGGCGGCCATTTGGAATTATTCAGCAAACTCGAAAAAAGGCCATGCGGTCCTTTTTATGGCCAACACTGAATTTAGTAGCAAGCTGAAATTTTTATGCAACTATCGCGGGTGAGCCAGAAACCTGGAATTACTATTAGTAGAAATCATACTCAGAAATCAGATTCGCTTTTGTTAATATTAATCTACCAAAGTATTCGAAAAATCACAACTGTAACTGTTCTAGTGAGTATGAAGTAAAACTGTAACGGTAGTACTACATCAGCTACGCTGAGCACGTAATAGTTGTCCAAAAAAGCGGTTTAAAAACATTTTTGTCAAACCAATTGAAATCTGCCATTTTTAAGAGAATTTCGCGATTTTAGTGAAAAATACCCGATTTAAACCTGATACCCGGGCATTTTGAAAAAACCTACCCATACTCATACCCAGGTATGGGTATTTTTTTGTCACTTTTACTATTGTTGTGCTTGGTATGACTTGACGGATTCAATCGTTCATTATACTGAACTGAGTAGGCTTTTCGCTCTGCAAACCTAAACAATTCTTCTACACTGTGAGGGCAGTTTTTCCACATGAACAACTAAAAATCCGCAAAATTGTGACTTAGGCACTTCTTCGTCTGAACGCTTCAATTTTGACAGTAAAATTTCTTAACTTATGTCTATGTTGCGTTAAAATTTCAGCGAAATTGATTGACGAAACGAACGCCGGCACAGTTGGTGTAGTGGTTTAGGCCACATGGCCACTGTGCGCGACGTCGTGCGCTCATCCAGTCGGCAGGGCAAGTTTCTTGCCGCAAACAGTTGGTCGTCGGCATAAAGCTCCACCAGGCCACCGAAAACTGGTTGCAGTGAGTAGGTAAAATGGGAACCAACTGGATCTGCCGTTGCACCAAAAGCCGCTCCAAAAAGCATGCCGCGTGCGTTGGAGGGAAGATCTACGACGTCAGGAGCTGTCTGAGAAACCAGCAATAAGGCCAATACCCATACATGTAACAGGTCATCCGCCGATGGGGGGAGGGGGGTTGGGGGGGTCTGGCGCCGGCCGGGGGGTCTGAGCCAAAATTTTGGGGGAGGGTGGTGGGCACTAAAAAACGCTCAAAAATCGAAAAAATCGCAATTTTTTGGCTAAAAATTGCCAAAAATCGCTAATTTGGTCTGAAATACAGCTAAAAAGTGCTGTTTTGCAGGCGATTTTGGCAATTTTTGTTTGTGAAATTGTAAAAAATTGCAAAAATTTGCTTGAAAATTTACTTGCCAGAAAAATCGGAGGGGGGTCGGTGAAATCGTCTCGGGGGGGGGGTCCCCATCTGGGGGGGGTCTGGCCTAAGTCGGGTGGGGGCAGACCCCCCTGTTACATGTATGCCAATACCGGTTTAGTGCCTGCGGCCGGGCGGCCGTTGGGAGCCGACAGCACCATGACGTCACCACGCCAGGCACTCTCTTAGTACCTGGCGCCCAACAGCATGGCTTGAGTGGCTTGGCAGTAAAAGAAGGGCAAACGTCCGAGATGACAAACGATATCAGGGGTAACGAAATGGACCGCGCAGGTCTGATCGTAGGGCTGTACATCGTACGGCCCCCCGCCAGATCGGATCGGATCGGACCGACGAAACGACCACAAAAGTTACAGTAAGACGAAATCGAAGATGGATTAATGGGACGCCCTGCACATATGTAGCTGCTTGTCCGAACGTGAACAAAGTCAAAGATCAAACAGCGAAGGTTGTCTGAAATGACAGTACGGTAATTATTTGAGATACTGGTCTGCATGCAAATTTCGAGTTTATACATTGTATGCAGACATTTTCTTTAGATGCACAGTTTAAAGAGAGACTTAAAACGGGCGACTAAATATTTGCTTAGCATTATCAACACTGGTGCGCAGGAAGAAATAATAAGTTCATCCCATGTGCGTATGCGTTTCGTTGGCTTGCAGCAAAATCTGTTCGTTTCTTTTCTAGCGCTCGCGCAGCAGTTAGTAAAGTAGTTAGCTGCGTATAAGGAACTGAAGGGTAGGGAGCTATTCGTCAAATGCCGACAGCTTTGTCAAGTGCAGCGGTCTAATTTTGGATCGCCCACGTCAGGCACACGTTCAGAGTAAGCCTACCCACCCCTACACCGAGCGTGTTACTGGAACATTTTGCACCAGGTATCGATCAGAAAATCGTTTATAGTCTACCTACCAGTGGATGCCTATAAAGTTGTTTTTGCAGTCAGAAAAGCTGATAAGTTTTTATGTAGGCGTGCACCTGTATTGAAAAAGGAGCGCTTGTGAGCAGGTCTATTACTCAGAACCCGGAGCTAAATGCGAGCTACAACGAAGCGAGATTGGCTGATCGTTTTTGGAGTTATTGCTTTTGCTGCAGTCCTAGCAATTATCATCTGTTATCTCTACACCATCAAGGAATTTTCAAACGGTACGGTACCCAACACGTTTTATTCTGTAGAGTTAGGAATTTATGGACATATCACAAAAACTTCTAATAGACTACAAAAGCTGAGATGTCTATTTTTACACTCCTTTTCAGTGCGTTGCTATTAGAGCGGACTACTGTTGTTTGGTATTGGCGCGCTGGCGCGCTTTCAAAATTGGATTTTCAGAATGTTTATGTCATGTGTATGTGTATACAGATTTACTGTCAAGTGTGTACGGTAGTTTTTGTATACACATTCAACAAAACAATGATGGTAAATGTGTGTGTATACACAAACAACGGCAGAGCGGGCTAGTGAGCTTCTAAAATAAACACATAGATAAACGTGTTCTTGTATCTGTTCGATCGAGCCCTGCCTCAGGTGAAATGTGTCCTGAATTGTTCGTTCGAC
>JASANB010001301.1:0-68425 GCA_030248155.1 Sabatieria punctata
TTTCAGCCGTTCAACCAACCACCCCGACCCCTCTCTCTGAACGTCGTAGTTTATGGACGGCCCCTTACTGTAAGAGTATTAGAATAGAACATACTGTATTGGTTTCTCTTATTTTTGACAGATTTTTCTTCCTACCGCCACCGGAAAGTGGCGTACCAATACCAACCAAACCAGCCATGCATCCCGGCCCGGTACGTTGCTGGTTTGGCTAGGTACACGTAGTGCGAAGATAAACTAATAGAATCATCGCACTCTACGGTTAGGAAAAGAGTTAGAAAGCAAGAATCGTTTTACTAGAGTGTACGGATGACTAAGGTGTGCGTTGTGTTGTAAGCACTTTGTGGCTGTGGTGGACGACGCGGCTGCATCAATAATTTACAGCAAATATGGGCCCAGAACAGAAAGCGGCTTAACGTTCAAGCTGTTGCCACCATGATTTTCAATGGATTACCTCTTCCTATTATGGTCTTTTGGCTTTCACTGTTCTGTCTCTATTTGGCAGAGTATGCGGTGTACTCAGCTTAAGCGTTGAATTGGTCTGCAAGCGGTGAGAAGTGGGTCATTGAATTCCTTACCTAATCTCTGGTAGGACTGAAAATAGAATTTGCTAAAATGCTGCAGTTGTTTTTTAGCCTTTCTCCAGATGTTTCAATCATTGTTCAGTAACAAGTAAACAGACTAAGACTAATAGAGTTAAAACGTAACTTCCATTTAGTCGGCGCACAGCTATTTTCTGTTCAATGCACCTATCACAAAGACGCCAGACACAAGCACTCTATTTTTATAAATCAGTATTTCGTACGGTGATTACTGTTGTTTGGTATAGTGGATTTTCTGCATGTGACACGCATTCACTGACAAATTTTATGGTAATGTATGCACTTTCAGAAAACAATGTAGTATGTGTGTTTTGTGCTAAAAATACAAATTTTGGTCAGATTTTGAGCGAGAAATACAATTAGAGTGCAAAAAAATCCATTTTAGAGTTCTGTTGAATACTTTATCGACTTTTGCTATACACACAAAAATAGACATTTTGAGCACTGTTTGTGTTTTGTATAATGTGCGTCGGGATATATTTAATGTGTATGTTTATGCATACCCGGAATCAAAAAAAGTGTATTTTTGTGTATGGTGGTGGGTGAATGTTTATGTGTATGTGTATGTACATAAACAACAGTAGCGGTGAGACACCACGTCACGTACGAAGCTTAACCTAACGCAGCCATGCATACTACGTATACATACGTGGCATTAACGCGTGCTAGCTGAATACGTTACGCTAAATTACCCAATGAATTTAAAACTGCAAACATCTCTGGAAACTAAACAGTACAATAGTTGCTAAGTATTTAGAATTTATTGCCTTCGCTGAAAAATAGGCAACCAAGCTAACACAGTATGCCCGCAACTGCGATGCAAAAGTGCTTTGAATTTCAGAGTCAGCGATGAATGGTCGCAATCTCAACTGTATTCTGATCGCTCTCGTAGCGTTGGGCGTTGTCTTCGTATTTCTCAAACGCTCCAATTTGACGCTTTACGCAAATGACTTGTTTTCTATTCGAAGCGATTTGATGCGTTCACTGGTTTCCTGCATACTGGACGTTTCTGGTGACACTTATTGGGGCAAATTAGTGCAAAATACTCAGAGCTGTGTGTCGCAATACTCAACAATCACAGACCAAAGCTACCTCTCCTTTCATATGGGCAGATACGGCGAGACCAAAGTCTTTTTGCCCTTTTTGTCTGACTATGAAGGCCAATGCTTTGAACTTACCATTGGTATAGGTGGCGATACTCAGGTGCTTTTGATATCTTTGCTGTACGGCGTAACTGACTTATGTTTAGGTAGAGAAAGAACTGCATCAGCGCTATCCAAAGTGCAAAATCTACGGGATCGAGCCTGGGGATGACCAGACGGCTGACTTTAACGCTGTTGGCACAGTAATCCCTGCAGCAGTTGGAGTAATCGCTGGTACAGTTGTTTAGTTATAGCAACTACTGTATGCAACGTTTTATTTACCCGATACTAGAGCCTCTCGTTTTGATCATGGGCAAAACCAGTTCTCAATCTATAGCTTTTAGGGCGTTTGCCCATGACTCTCCGAAGACCGGATGGGGGTTATTTCAAAAAGGAAATAGATGTAGTGCCGTTGCCTGAATTGCTCAACAAATATGTTGGCTCAAACATAATTCACTTTGCAACAATCGACATTGAAGGCTTCGACTATACATTGCTGGAGGCGTTCAAGTTCCAGCAGCCGTATGACGCCGCAGGTTGAATTATCAGACGTCTGCAATGTTGTGAGAAGCCTTTGTTTAGGGGTGCTTTTCTGTCAGATCGACGTAGAGCTGCATGGAAAAGACAAGCAGCCACAAGATTTCGATTTTGAAACGTTTTTGCCTGACTTCCTTGCCGATTCACCTTACGTGCCGATCTTTGCAACAAAATTTCTAGGACTCCACATAAAACTGACACTCATTCACGCAGAAAGTCTGGAATGCGAAAGTGCTTTCGGTTTCTCGCAGTATTTTCCACGTTAAGATTGTGTTTTATACAATACGTAGTAAGTTAACTGTGCCTTCCGAACTGTTTGTTGTCTGCTAAAAGTGCATGTTGAGTTTTTTCACATTACGGGAAATCCTATGTGTTTCATTCAAACTGGTTGTACTTGTACTTTCCTCATTTTCTTATGAATCGACTGTAGGAATATTTGCGCGCTTTGAAGAAATTGCCCTCGTGCACAGAGACAGGAGGCAGCTTGAAAGTTGGGGCGAATTTCGGAGCCTGCAGCAAGTTGATGATCTGAAATGTCGATTAACTTACAAAAAGCCGTGTATGAATGTCAGAAAATATAACTGACTCTATGGAAATGATAAACGACTCTGCGTTGCACACGGAGTGCTTTCAAAGCAGCCACATTGATCAAGATATTCTGTATACTCTGAGCAGGAATTGCAATGGCTTTGCCTCCTGGCTGTACCAACACTTGCACCTAGAAGTTTATTGTTGTCTCAAACGAAACAACTGAAAAAAATCGCATTATTAATTACTGGCAGGAGCTTGAGCAACACTTTGCATCGCAATGATTCTGGGTACAAGTGCATGACAAGTTTCAGTAGCAGATTGAAGCCACTATCCACAGGTCTGACCAGTACAACTTTGTTTTCCAAGCTTGAAAACGATGACATTGGCTGCACAGATGGAATGCGCCTGCCCAATTGGTAGTAGATAGATTGCTTCCTTTCGGACATTTGAATCAGACGGACCAACTGACAACAAATCAACCAACATTTTAGAAACTATAGATAAGTCTTAGATACTTGGTAAATGTGGCGGTACAGTCGATGTACGACATAGTCAGGTTGATGGGCTGAAATGAACTGGTGGAGCAGGAAAGTAAGGGTCTCCGCTTTTCGATACTGGATCAATCTCCCGAATGGCTGTTCCCTTTCATCTAGCTTAAAGTAGGCGTCCGGTTGTGTCATCATAACTCGGATCTAAACCAGCTGAATCTGTAAGACTCTGTTGACTGTAATCACTACTTGGTTGAAGTGTGGTGTCAGTGTTTGAGAAAAAGAGGGTGGTTCCTGGTGCAGGATCAGACGCTGCAAGCCGTCTAAGATGGTGTTCATCTGCAACGGGCTGCGTTCAAGTAAAAGCTGTTGCACTGGTCGTAGCAAGGGTATCGTTTGCATGTGTTGTTGGAGTGCAGGGGGAACGAGTACCAGTCCAATTGGTTGCTGTCCGATTGTGGAAGGAATTCTGATTGAACCGTACAGACCAGGAACGTACATCCACTGTGGCGGGTGAGGCGGCCGTACCATTGACCATCCAAAAAGTCCCGGCTGTGGTGAAGGTCTAATCCAAATGTCCAAGGCTGGAGGTTCCGATGTTGGTGTAATTATAATATCATCATTGGGCAACGTGGAACGTTCGTAAAACCAAACATGGAAGTTAGGAGTTGTAAAAGTTGGGGGAAGTGTAGTGGTAGTAGTGGTTGATCGAGTAATAATCCCTAGAGTTGGTGGTATTATTGACGGCACAGTGGGTGGAGGAGTTTGTCTACTGTAGAGTTTACTGGATGGCTAAAACATGCATCGCGGAAGCACATTACAAGTCAATGAACAACTGCATGTGCTTACTGAGACAAACCACATTGCTGGAGGAGGAGGAGGAGGAGGTCGAAACGACTTTGCTCGTTTGGTCGTGGTTTCAGTGCTTGTCCAGAACACAGGTGTTGGTCTTCGATTAGTGGTTCTTGTAGATGGTTTCGTTTTCGGTGTTGTTAAAGCTGTTGTTTTTCTTGTCGTAGCGGCGGTAGTGGTTGCCTTTCGAGTGGTTGTAGTGGTTGCTTTCCGAGTAGTGGTAGTGGTTGGTTTATGAGTAATGGTAGTGGTTGGTTTACGAGTAGTGGTAGTGGTTGGTTTACGAGTAATGGTAGTGGTTGGTTTACGAGTAGTGGTAGTGGTTGGTTTACGAGTTGTAGTAGTGGTTGGTTTACGAGTTGTAGTAGTGGTTGGTTTATAAGTGGTAGTAGTGGTTGGTTTACGAGTTGTAGTAGTTGTTGGTTTACGAGTTGTAGTAGTAGTGGTAGTTGTAGTTGGCATGGTAGTTGTTTTAGTTGTGGTAATCGTTGGTTTTATTGTGGTAGTTGATAATTTTGCAGTCGTTGTTCTAGTTGTTCTAGTAGTGGTTGGTTTTACAGTTCTGGTAGTCTTTGTTGTTGGTTTTTGAGTTTCAGTTGTAACAGTTGTTGTCTTTGGTGTTGTGGTTGTGCTACTTGTAGTCGTAGTTCTGCGTGATGTTGTTGTGGGTTTTGTCTTACTTTGCATTTTCTTCGTAGAAGCTGTTTTTTCACTGAAAATTTCAATAACTCCTGTTCCACCGCCGCCCGGAACAATTTGAAATCCGCCGACGATTTCTTTTTCACCTCCTTTTGTATCGTAAACTATTTTAGTTTCGTACGCGCCTGAATTCAAGCCAGAAACTTCGACCTGACACATCCGATCACCACGACATGTTTTTCTAATGTTTCCAATTCCGTTGCCATTTTTCATAATCCACGATAATTGGCCCTTCTGCCTTGTATAAAGTTTGTAACTTACCGCACCCTAAACATGATTGTTTAGTGAATGTCATAATGCAAGGTAATGCACTTCAAATTTGTCTATTATAACTACAAAAATTCCAGCGATTTTTAATGAAAATGCTAAAATCTGTTTGACCTAGGCCTGCGCTACTGACATGTTACGTTACCTGCGGCAGTTGGAACTGCAGAGTTCTGTCAAATGACTGGCCTGTACTAGAAATGTCTATCACAGTGTCTTCACCAGTGCCAGACACGACGCGATATTTGCCAGTTACCTCCTGTTTCCTGTTTGCTCCCATCAGATAAATTATTTTGATTTCATATGCTCCCGGCTTCAAACCCGAAATCTTTACCCGACACTTTTCGCCACCACCGCAAGTCTGTCGAATGTTACCAATTCCGTTTCCAGCATGTTTTACCCAAGTATTTTGACCCTGATGTTTTGTCAAAATTTGATAACTTTGCGCGCCCTGAATAGTGGACATGTGAGTAGTTAAAAAAGCGCTAAAAGTTTAAAATACCTGTGCAAGTTTGAACTGCAATATCCTTGTGGAAGCTTCAGCTATAAACCAGACAGAGTGTTTATAAAAGCAAATCTTGCGTTTTTTGTTACTTGTTATTCCAAAATCTGCTTGGACATTAATAGCTTTTCCTTGCAGTGTTTTTCCTATGATTTGATAAGAATAGCTTGTACGCCCTACAGTGATCGGATACTGGCAAGTGGAACCGGAACATATCTGCGCTGGCAACAAATTGGCAGCGATTATTTTCAGGTAACTGTCTGGCTGACCAACTTCCTTTCTTCTAATTTCGTAGTGATCGATTTCCTGTAAACATTTCATTGACTGCATTTATGATACAAAGATATTATTGCTCTCTGCCCCTAATTTCCGAAAAGTTCACCGCATGACAACTATGTAGTCCAATTGGAGTAGGGTCTGCCCCAAAGGGCTAAAGACTTTAGTGATATGCAGTACCGGTGCGTGATCCCATGTGATTTCTTTCTCGATCTTTCTAGATCCAAAATTGAATGGCATGTGAATGGTTTGGCCGTCTGTGAGATGAATGACGGCACGAAATGCATAGATTGAGAGGTCAGCCTGGCTTCGCAAGACCACTTGGTACTGACACTCATTGCCAGAGCAAAAATCCTTCGGAGTTCCTTGCTTGATTGTTACGAACGAACTGTCTGGGCTCGACTTTTTCTTCTTCTGGATTTCAAATTTCACTGCTGACTAAACAAATACAAATCTTTCGAGTACAGTCCTGCACTTTGCAGTTAGATATATGTAGTTGCACTAAAACTCTTACAGTGATGAAATTCCACGTGAGTGTTAGTTCACCTTGTTGCTTTTTGATGAATTGATTTTGACTGAGAGCTGCAAAGTAGCTGCCTAATATAATTAGTTAGTAATAGTTTGATTCGGAGTCAATGAAGCTGCACTTAATACGTACGTACTTCGCTGAGACAAATTTAGTTGGAAATTGTCTGTTGAAGGATAGCTTTCTCCAGATTTAGTAAGCGCTCTGATTCTCAAGATAACGTTGCCAAAGCCCAGTTCAGTTACAGGGATTTTGACTTGGGTGGTTGAAGCAGAAACCTGCTTGACTAGATGCCATTTTCCTGCTACTTTTCTCTCCAGCAAGTACTTGGCGATCTTCTTCACCTGCAACGAGCGCAGTTGAAGGCTCAGGGTAAGCGGAAGGCAGCTTTTTACCCGAGCTGGCTTGAACCGTATATCGACGTATTCACCCTCCACGTTGGCACTGAATAAAGTGGGCCCTTTGACTAAACAAACTCGAAATGAAAATGCTATAACTAAGGCTACAATATTTTAAAAATTACCTACGGCTATAAAAATATAAACCTAAACCTACAGTAACAGTGCTCTACGCTTGGGTTCAACAAAACCTTTAGTGGCTATAGATAGACTTACATTGTTTGGTGTTGATTTTAATAGTGAGGGGACTAAATGCTTCTTTTCCGTCTGTTCCATATCCTCGTAAGCGGCCGATCAACAGCGGCGGTAGGTCGGCTATTTTCTTGGTGATTTTCGGACGTTTTGTCTCCGCAAAGTTAACCCATGCGTCCTTTTCAAACGACTCCATCACGTACTTGGCAATTTTCACATCCTATCAGAATCACGGACCAACTTATTAAATTAGAATGACTGAATGCACAGACAAAGTGCTGTGAAAACTAATTCAAATAGTTTCGATTAAAATTAGGCATTTCTGAATTTGAAACCAAAGGGGTTGCTTCAAATTATTGAAATGAAATTTAATTTTTCATATAGTTTTATAGCACTACAGCCACATGTAAGGAATCCATGTATCTACAGCCTTTACACTGCACATGTTTCACTTACCCTTGGGTTCTGCCATTTGAACGTAACTAGGTCTCCGTTTATAGCTGTTGAAATCTGCGGTACGAACGATGCACTCGAAATTCCTGGAACGAATAGTACATATTTAAGGGTGTTTTAACCTTCTCACTTTATCCGTCGCACATGAGACCGACAAGGATCTGTTTTGAGCAGAGATAAGACTAGAGAGTATCTTACCTACTAGCAGGCATAGAAGCAGCCAGAGTACTGCTGGACGTATTTGATTGAGCATGTTGGTCGTATGCTAACAGGATAGCATCTCCCTGCTTTCAGAGACGCGTCAGTTGGTACGTGTCGCCCCTAAGCCAGGTGGCACCTCGTCTCAGGTCTTTGTATCTAAATAAGCGTCAACCACTATCCTAGCTACTCTACAAAGGGTTCAAAGAAGACCGAAGCCAATCCGTACAACCTTAATGTTTACCATTTGCCGGATTGCAGACGCCGCTAAGAAAAAAGCAAAGCAGAGACTGACCGGACACAGCACAGAGACGTGACGATACCTACATACGTGTACGCATTGTATTCTACCAACACTTCTTTTCTTTCGGGGAGTGTCTGAGTCTTCTGTACATATTAGTATTGCGGATATACATACTACCCTAGGTGTGAACGGGTTGGGGTTGAGTACTGCAGATGAATTTGTTGCGAGCTTACTATTTTTATGAAGCACAAAAGAAAAGCAGCCTGTTGTCATTGTGCAGGGTTGGATTAAAAACGTACGTACTGTGTAGCATTTTCTTCCAACAATACTGCGTATTGCGTTCCAGAAGTAACGTTTAGAGCGTCAAATCAACTTTTGATACAGAAGCGTTCTTTCAAAAGCCACAACGTGCCGTGTGCAAGGTGGTGCTGCTGCATTCATTGTAAAGACAGCGATATTACGCCAATGCCATATTAGTCAACGAAAAACACGGCAGCGTAGTTTCACTTGGATCGCACGGTAATCTTTTTCGTGCAGATTTTCAAGAACTTACTTTAATCAAACAAAGCACCGAGCCGGCGTTGAAAGGACTAAAGATTTCGCCGTTCACAGACAGAGTAAACATAACCGGCAAACACTGCAACAAGTTTTTCCGATTTGTTGACAAGAAATAAATGCAACCTTTTTAATTCACTCGAACATCCGGTTCAACACACATTCTATCTGCCAGACGTTTCAGTATTCACAACTTGGGAAATAACTAATTAGGCGATCTTCTTTCAACTCTTGAGCTCGATTAGAGGGGAAGTGAACGTTTTTCCACTGCCTGTTCTAGCTTTCACTCTTACAACTATCTTTCCAACACGTTTCAGTTGCTCTTGATCCACCTGGATTTGTGCTGTTTTAGACCGACCAAGTGCAACCCATCCATCTGCTGTTTTCAATTGTAGCACGTATTCTTCTGCGTCAGACACCTGAATCACTCAAGCTTATCCTCACCTATTTACCTATTCAGCAGAACCTCTTTCAGTTTGAAGATCTGTTTTGTTCCGCTTTGTTGAATACCGACGACGCCTAAAATTGTCTGGTTTATCGAAATTCGATTAGAACAAGTCCTGCAAACCTATGGAAGGAGTATCATTTCTTGCACCAACTGTAAGCACTAGAGTTCGAGAGAGTGACTTCCGCTGGTTTTTGTCTACAGCCATCACTGCCAACGTTAATTGACCCTTTGCGTCTTTGAATTTTGACGTCTGTTCCACGTCAACACTGATTTCACGGTTTGCGCCGTTTGATCTTCCTAATATTTTCCATCCACCGCTGGGCGCTTTAACGTGCAGTTCGTAAAAATCTATCTGATTCTAGAAAAAATGTAAACAAAGATTTGACAGAATTTCTTTTCGATGTACGATTGAGTTTTACCTCCGAAGGTTTAACAGTAATTATCATCTTCTGATCAACTTGTTTAACGGATGGATCAATTACTGGAGGCGAAAATTGCGCTGAAACATAATGCGTACAAATGTAGGCTTTCCAGATTGTCTTAGTAGCAACAATCTTGCATTTGCGCGTACCGAGTATGATTTGAACAGCGCCCGAAACCTTTTGTTTGCCATCGCTGCTGACAGCTCGAACCCTAACCTTGACACTCCGTCCAGCAGATAGATGACGCAGCTTGTCCGCATCCACTGGTTGTCCGGATGAAACAGTCTGCACTTTGTACCATTTACCGTTCTGTTCCATGTCAAAATAGTGAGCCGCTATTTTTGCACCCTCAATCATTGCTTGTTTAGATAGATAAGACATCATTTGATCTCACTCCCTGACACAGTAATATCAGACCTGGCCGCTGGAGGAATTAAAGATGACCGGGTAATCACTCTCTCAACAAATCGCTCTATTAGCTAATGTAAAAAACAATCACGCTTGAATTGCGCGCGTGATATTTGGTCCTTTCCAACCATCATCTTTGCTACATACAGTCAGGGGAATTTGCTAAGTATAATTTTTGGCTATACATGACTAATCGCAGCTAAATTTAACTATTTTCAGCTATCTATAGCTACTACACTTTTTTAGCTATTTACGGCTCTCATACCTTTTATAGGTGCAGTGTCATGTATAGCCAAAAGCTATATATATCAAATTCCCCTGACTGACATATAAGCGTTCATGTCATCTCTCCGCGACCTGTCACTCTGTATCACGCGGCAAGCATACTTACTTTTGCTTCCAAAAACGAAAGCATTGCAGAGTGTCCTGTGAACAGTGGTTGCTTAGAACTAAGCGCGGGCGGCTCAAAAGGATCTACAATTATTTAACAAAAATTCGTTTCACATAAAACTACCGCTGAACTGAATTTTTACCTATCGTTTTTGTGTAAATTCCCGATGTGACAGGAGTGTTGTCAGAGGCTATAGCGCGTACTCTCATTTGCAACTTCGTGACGCCCTTTTCATTTGCCAACTGTCTTAGATTTCTTTGAGCAACTTGGACTTTGAGTTTGCCATCACTGGTTACATCTGTTATTTCTGCAATCTGTCCCCAAACACCGTTGACATTCACATCCAGAAAGTGCTTTTTCATTGAGGCATTCTGAAAGCGTGTGGCGTGTTTGTTTCTTCAAGTGACCTATGACATTTCCAAACCTGTTCCAGCGCCGGTTTGAAAGTGAAAATGAGAAACTCTTCCGATTGCTGAACTTTTACTTCAGAAGGCGGTGTGAAGGGATTTTCTTTGGTCTGCACATCGAATGCCAGCTTCTGTTCGGAGCTAACCGTCTCTCCGTTCACTCCAACAGCCCGAATTCGTATTTGTATATGGCCCTCCCCTAGATCGCTCATCTTCACTATGCTGCTGCTGTTTTCAGTTTCTGCCACCTTCTTCCAGCTGCCACCGCTTCCTTGGGTCACTTCCACCAAATACATTTTAGCGCCCTGAGAAGCTATCTTGCGATGCATAAAGTTGCAGTCAACAAAGCTACCGTAGTAGGATTCCAGAGCAACTGTAAGCGACTACCATCCAGTGCTTTGTGCGTAAGGTTTCTTGGCGGTTCCAGCGAGTTTATGCAATCTAAAGGGCGCACTTTTTGCAGTGTACCGTAGTAGAAATTTCAAATGCTTTAAACGTTTCAGCTAAGGAAAACTGTGGGCTGTGCTGAAGATAGAGTAACTAACTTACACGCTGTTAGAAGTAAGATTATAAAACCGAAATTTGAAACAGCCATTGCACGAATTACAAATAAAACCGAATGAAAAGAGACGGTGTTCTTGAGGTTTTTATTTGATCATCGCCTACTAACAATGTGGCACTGCCAGCGCACATTCATGAAGACATCAAAACCATCTGTTTCTTCGAAAACAGAAATCGCCAATAGCCAATACACCGCCAATGTACGTACGACTGCGATTCACTGTTCTGTGCGCACAAAATAATCTTTCTGAACTTATGCAGCTACATTCTTGCTGTTTTGCCTCAAGACGCACGCATGCTGTATGTACGTACGTAAACGTCCAATAGTCAGTGGGATTCTGTTACAAGACCAAATAGGCAAAAAGTATAAATCTGGGATTGAGATTGAGGAGAGGGGCGATAAATCAAGATCAGAGCAACGATCGATCCGGCATTAAGTGCTTATATCTTCGAGCTGTCGTCTTGCCGACACGGCTCTAAATCGTAGCTTCATTTTCAGTGCTGCATAACACAGTTTCGCGTCATTGCCGACCAAATCAATTTCCGGCCGGTCTGGCCAACCTTGGCAAATACTCAGTCGCCCTGCTGACGCTAACTCCATACAAAGTTGCAAGCTCCGGCTAATTGTTTCCTTCGCTTTTCTGCATTAGCTCTCTCTCTCTCACAATTGAGTGCAGTACGTGTATTATAGCTTGGCTATTTACTTCTGTCTCTACAAACCCCTAATTAATTAATTTCAGCCTTGAACCTAACCAACTTGTGTGACGTGCTTAATTAGCAGAACAGCAGCTAACGGACAGACAGACAGTCATGTTGTCGGAGTCGTCATCGGCCTCTATTCTGGTTCAGGCGGAAGCAGTGATAATCGTGGCCTGTTTTCTTTGTGGCATTTTTATCTGGGTGCTCATAGTATTCAGCGTCTTTTGTCCAATCTTCCGCGACTGTGTGTCGCCCTTCTTCAAGCGACCACCTTCGCCTGTTGCCGTCTGACTCAACTGAACTCTAAACATCAATTGCGCTTGTACAATCTGTAGTGTACTATTAAAAGTTTACGTTTGGCCGACAGACTAAACAAAACAGTTACGTTTCCGTTTGGCACACGACTGGGCCAGGCGCCCAAGGGACTCTAGAGAAGATCGGATTTCTAAACAAAAAATTGCATTGCCTGTGGTTGCCTTGTCTTGCCATAGAACGGCGGGCACCACTTTCTGTACAGAAATGGTATACAGAGTGCTGAGACACCTGTGCGATCCGTATGTGCAATTGTCTAACCGAACCAAACTCATCATTTTGAGCTCCGTTGTGTTCTTCGCAGTGGTCTTCTTGATTGTGCTGCTAGCCCTCTTGGGTATGAACGCTTCTTCCAGTCTACAGTATTATACGTATGTCTACGTATACAATAAGCATCACAGTTTATGCGACTACAACCAATGTGCGCTTAGCTTGTAATCTCTGAACGCCTCTCTGTCTCTGTTCATCTGGTGGGGCATCACAATTTGAACTAACTTCGTCCTAACGAACTAACATCTTCGGCCTTTAACTTTTTCCCTCCGAAAAAACAATTGCGGAAAATAGCGCGGCTATTCTTAATTTCACGAAGACCGGCACCGAGCGTGTTTCATACGGTAGCTGATGTTCTGTTAATTTGAAATGGATTTGGGTTCAAACAACGCTCTTTTCAGAGATTACAATCCTAAGTAGAATGCGCTTTACATAGAAATTTGACCACATAGACACAAGAAGACCAGAAAATATTTTTCTAGCTTTGGGCTCTTCAACCAGCAACAGAGCTAAACCAACCACAAAAATTATCTTATTCGGCGGTTACCCTGACAGAATCGCTTCAACGGTCGAGCTTTACTACCCGTATGATCGGTACAGCGGAAAACAGTTGCCGATTCGGATGGAGCCCGGACGGGAAGACCACGCTGGAGGCGTGTTCACTGACAGAATTGTTATCACAGGAGGAGTCTCAACGTACTGTACTACAGAGCTGTTCGTAAACTATTGCATTTGTTTGTAGCGGACGGCGCTACTCAGAAACCACCGTCTACTTCTTCCTCACCAATCAGAGCTGGGTGAGAGGTCCGTCACTCAATTACCGACGTCGTTGGGCAGCCGGAGCTGTGGCTGCCGGTCAATTCTACGTGTGTGGAGGCTCTTTTTCTGGCTTTTCCGCCGACGATTCCTGCGAGGTTCTGGACATCAAAGCCAATAGGTACTAACTTCGACGCCCGGGCGTCGGCGCCAAAATCGAATTTCTCAAACCTTTCAGATGGAGTGTGCTTGAGGAGAAAATGAGTGCGGGCCGGAGAGGAGGCGAAGCAGTAGGCACTGATCGCTACTTATTTGTTGCCGGCGGCGAGGGTCGGACAACCTATCTTTCTTCGATGGACCGATTCGATACGGTCGATCAGGTCTGGAAACAGATGGCTTCAATGTTGGAGGCTCGGTTTCTGTTCGGTTTCGCCAAGTTGGGAGAGCATCTGTTCGCCTGCGGAGGCAGAGCAGGTCGGGCTGACGACTCTTGTGAGAAATATTTCATAGAAGAAAATCGGTGGTCGATGGACGTTTCGATGAGCAGTCCGCGCCAGTACTTCTGGATGGTGAACTTCAATGACAATTTGATAGTGATGGGCGGCAGAACGAGGTCTCGAACGGAACTAAAGACTGTTGAAACTTTCAACTTGACTACCGGCTTGTGGCGGCAAACCCACGATTTATTAGTGGGCAGAGAGGATTACGTGGCATTCGCTGTATAACATGACACTTCGTATTTCTGCGTGTCAAATCTACTCTTCCGTTAAGATGACAAGAGCACATTGAATATACCGTAGTGCACAGCTGTGTGAAAGTTTCCAAAAATTAGCATACAAAACGCATGATCTTGTGCAATATGCATTTCGTGCTAAGCTGTACAACAAAAAATTTGTCGAACGCGGCCAACGCGTTTTGGGGTTTTAAACACTGCGATAAAATGCGGTGTTGTAATACTTGTCGGCGAACGATGTAGTCATCAGTTTTGCGACAAATTTTCTTTACAGGCGTTTACAGGGGCGTGGGAATAACAAGAGATTTCGCGCGAAATGCTGACTATGTACTCAGATTGGTATAAAATAGCGAGAATCACAGCAGAAATGTATCTGATCGTTTCTGTCATTCCCTACCCGAGAAGTCAGATAGAATGAGAGTGTTTCACTGTGTCCTTGTTTTCTTTGTGGCAATACTTGAAGTGAGCACCGCCAACGATGTCTTAGTAAACCAGATTAATCGACTACTGGTAATTCGGTTTTTTTACCGGAAAATAAATCTGTAACGTGAAACTTTCAGGAGCGCAAGGAAGACGTCGAAATCAATCTAATAATGATGGAGGACGAACAAAAGAAGGCCGAACAGTTGGCAAACACCTATGAATACATGACCAACGCTGGATCAGCTCGCGGTTCCGATGCCGAGTACAGAGCAATTGAGAGAAAAGTGCTTGGCCATGAGCTGCAGAGCTCTGAGCTGAAAGGAGGAATGACCGTGATGGAGGACTTTCCGCAGAACAAAATTCCCGAACTTCTGGGTATCTGGAAACGAAAATACAACATTCCTAACGACGACGCCGCCGAGCTGCAGTTGAAAGCAGAATACGCCGGACGCGCGCAGCAAGATGGTATCATCGCAGATCGGATGGCCTTCACTTCTGCAGGAAACAAGGTCTCTGTGGGCAAATTCGCAGTAGCCAAAGCCTCCAAAAACCATGTGAATTTATGGTTCACACTCGAGACTTTCAATTTCAAATTTGCGCCAAAGAAGTTCACCGTCTTTCGTAGCTACCGCAAATGCACGCGTATTTTGTTCTGGAAAAAGTGCAGGACACACAACTGGGTCGACTTCAGATTCGAGGAGGTCAATTTAGACACGAAAGAACAGCGCGTTTTTCTGAGCTGGATGGATCACCAACTGGCCAACCGGTTCAAGAACAGCTTCCAAGCCGACCTGAGGTACGTGCATAAAACAGCCAAGGTCAAGGAACGACGAGCCTCAATGATGCGCAAAAGAATGGCTAAGTTGGACAGAATGATCAATAAGTTGAGAGCTCGATGCAACTGCGACGACCAGCTGAATCTGTAACCCGTCTCTTGAACACTCTTCTAGTCGTCTCTTCTGCAATTCCCATTCTCCTTATCTCCATTCCATTCTTTGTTCCAGCTAAAATGTGCGTGTAAATAAACTTGCTATCCGTACTACTTCGGTGACTTAGGGACCGTCGTTTAATTAAACTTGCGCCGCGCAAATTGGCTCGCGCAAAAGCAAATTGCGCCGCGCAAATTTCTCACAGTTTGCGCCGCGCAATTTGTTTTTGCGCGGCGCAAGGAATTTTTGCGCGGGGACGAGGCTTCCAGCCGCAAAAATCTCAGAGCGCCATGTGGCGAGCTGCCGCCTGTTTACGCCGGATCAATTAGCGGGTGCATCAAATGATACAACAGCTTCACAGTTGAACAAAGGCCGCACACAGGCAGGCTATGCGAACACATGTTGAGCAGACAGAGCTTGCAACTCGTGGAAGCTAACGTGCTCGCTCTGTGGTGTAGTAATGGCGGTCGTAGTGTCACATTTTTTCACTGCCGACGTCAGCAACAGATTTTTCGGATTGAATTTGATTGTGATAATCTATGTCTATTTCTAAAAATTTGTCTAAAAATGACTTCAAATGCGACTTGTTTATGTATGGTTTATAAAATATGGTTTGTTCAATATGAATTAGAAAGAAAATAGTTTAAAAATCTCGATAACTGAGTAAGAAAATTGGCAAGAAGACTGTGGCAAGATAGACAAGCAGTCGAAAACAGACTGGACAGGTCTAGATGATTGAAGTCGGGAGGGCCACCTGTGTTGATATAGCATTGCACTGGTCTTTGACTTCATCGAGTGTGCCGCTATTCTATTCAGAGCTATAAAGCTCAAGCCCTTTAGGTGGTACCTTATGCCAAGTCAACAATGATGCACAGGCTTTAGCGTTAATCTACTGACCGAAGGGCAGGCAGCGAGCACCGCCGCAATTTTCAAAGGCTGCTTGGCTCCAGCAGCCAACGACGCGCAAAAAGAAATTTGCGCGCGGTCAGCTCGTCCGCGCGCAATTTCATTTTGCGCGGCGCCGTCCAGAGATTTTTGCGCGGCGCAATTTACTTTTGCGCGCGGGAAACTTGCGCAGCGCAAGTTTAATTAAACGACAGTCCCTTAACAGCTTTATAAACAATAAAATCCACTAAAATTCTACGTATCTGTAAATGTAAAAGAGACCGAGAGGCTCAATGAAGGGCAAGGGCAGCGTATTGAAGGGCTCTTTTTAGTATGCCTGTCCTGTTCTGTCAGGTACAGAATAAAGTTGAACAACAATGCTCGAAAATTTTCAAAAATTGGCCTTTCTCAAAGTTAAAAGTGACTCTACTGATTTTTTAAATTTTCGACTGATTTTTTCTTCAAGTTTTGTCCAAAAGTGGCTAAAACAATACATCTTAATAATACCTACATCTGCCATTGTACAAAACCTCGCAGCATTTTTAATAATGGTTTAACAGTTAGACTTTCATTTTCGAGCAAAACCAGGCTATTAATTAACGGATAGTACAACAACACCATACAGTACGGTTATTATTAAATCACTGCCATGAAAAGTGAAAATACGATTCCGCCAATTCTTTACGGTTTGACAAGGTTAAACAGTCTGTCAAACAGGCGCCGAAGTGAAAAAAGAACGCATTTGCGACAACTACTGACGGAACAAGTTTGGTAGAACGCAAAGATCTGGTGCATAAAAAGAATGTCTGTCTGTCTGTCCGTCATTCATTCATTTCTTCATCCTCTCTTCATTAACTCTACAACAACTGTTTGTCAAAGATGACGATCCGGTTACTTGTTGCGCTGGCACTGATTGCTACAGGAACCGTTTTCACTAAACCGGTAGTAGATTTTCTGCGCAAGTTATTTTTAAGCTCATTCAATGACTACGGTTATTTTCTAGGGACGTCGCGGCGCCATCCAAAAAGAAATTACAGAAAAAGTGAAGGAAGGTCTCAACGTCGAAACTGCATGCGAAGAAAAACTACCTCTGATGGCTGCTGTTATGGCCACAGATTTGAACGCCATCGAAAGCATTTTAGGCGTCAAGTTACCAGAAGTACCAAAACGTGGCCGGAGAAAAGAGAGCAAATGCAAAGCTTCAGTGGCCAAACAACTCAAGGAATTGGACTGCAAAACGAAACTTGCTTTCATGTTGGCAAAGCTGGATCGAAACATAGACCGTATGAGAGAATTCGGACTCGACTTTTCTAAGGTACTACGTTGGCGGTATTACTCTTCTATAGTGCGAAGTTGTTTCAGTGTCGCCCTCGTGTACGACCTGCGAAACAAGGAAACATCGCACAGAATGAAACCGACTAATTTTTAAATTTAATGTCCTGTACGTACATGTGCAGCAGATTTATGAGTAGCTACAAGGTGCTAAGTGCAAAATGCCGATTTCTAATAATTAGAATAAAGTACTGCTCGAACCAATGTAAGTAGTGGTGCCAATGTTCTCCGACTTTACAACTGAAAACGGATGTGTTGTTACAACCGTTCAAGTGGTCTTCACAAATCATTCGACTCCTCGTTATTTCGGCGATGAAAACTTATTGGCACTGGTAGGCAAACAAGGACAAAATGGCGTCGTATCGCAGCAGGCAGACAGAAAAGAAGAAAGCCCTCTGAGAAAAAAGTAACTGAAAACCGGCGATCAAGATTCAATATCACCAAACAAAAAGTTTCCGGGGGCCTCCGGATCGGTAGATTCAAAATATTCCTGCCACAGTCGACTGTACTGGTCAAAGTCTATGGCAAACAAATTTTGCCCTTCCGCATTCTGAAAATTGTACAGTTATACGAACACTTAAAAAACAGCAACTGTTGAATAAAGTTTTAAAAGGGCAGTACCTTAGCAAATTTATCGAACGATTCATGAGCTTCTTGTCGACTAATTCCGTAGAACCGCATTATCTCAGTGTATTCGGACAGATCGATTAGCCGGTCACCTGCAACTGTTGCATTCAATAGTTGTTTGACGGAGTAGATCAAAGGAGTACTGGAAGCATCCAGTAGTTTAAACATGTAATCGAGGTAGAGTCTGGACCAGTTGTCCTTTTTCTGTTGGCCGGCCTTCGACCGATTGTACCACATCAGCTGCCACTCCTCCACACTGACTTTGTCGTCCTGGTCTACGTCTGCCTCCTGCACCAGCGCTTTCCAGATGTCACGTAGCGCTTGCTCGCCTGCGCGGATCTCTTCGCTCCCCTCTCCTCGGCTCTCCTTCACCATCTGCAAACCAGACCGATGTCGACTGAGACACAAGTACATCAGAGACAAAAGTATGCATGTAACAAGGTCTGCTCCTTTCAACTTTCTCTGGGCAGCTACTCTTTTTGCCGAATTGTTTGGTAATTATTTACAGTTTCAGAAAAGAAAATTGGTAGCAAAACAGCGACTTTTAGCTGCATTCCAGCCCTGATTATCGATTTTTAAAGTAATTTTTAACCCAAACTTGCAATTTCAAACGATTTTTAGTACTCTAATGTGTGCTCAGTCGTATGAACACAAAATAAACCTAAGAAACGTAGCACTATGTACTGCACTTGATTGGTAGGTAGCCATAATATAGTTGGGAATTTCTGGACACGTAAGTCATCAACTGTCCCACCGACACCTTCACATTCACGACTTCAAGCGGTACCGCATTGTAGAATGTGATTCAGCTAACCAGATCGAAGCAAAAGAAGCGAAGAAATATAGTGTCAAATGAGGCTAAGAAACCACCGCGTTACATAACCGACAAGTCAACTGACTTTTACATTCCACGATTACGGGTATATGCGTACATACTGTACTTAACACGGTACCTTTATCAGCTCTTCGAAGTCATCCCAGTCGAGTAAGCCGTTGCGGTTGATATCTGAAACAGATTCGCAGCACTCGCTCAACTCACTATGCACACCCGTAATCGGTGTCATTTCCATTACTTCAGATAAACAACTGACAACCTTCGGAAAACCCAAAATATTGTTTCACCTCTAATTCTTACTAAACGTTTTGCTGGACGAAAATAGGCCAATCGTACGTTTAGAACCTTGTTAGTCGGAAAATAATTCATTTCATATCAAAGTATCATTGAAGATGAGATTGCGGTGGTTAGAAATGCCACAAACCAATGAACCGGCCGCAAAAGTGGGCCATACCGAAGAAGGTGGAAAAGGCTCTAGTCCACTTTTTGAGCAGGAAAGGGTCAACGTGATTGAGCACGTTGAAGCGTGTATTCTGGTGATGAGGAGAGGCCATTAGGAGGCAATCAGCAGTCGAAGCCAACACCAAAACAAGCGCCTATCTGATTTTCTCACTCGTCCAGACAGCAGCCCGAAAGTCTGCTTTAAAAAGGCTCTGTTGCACTAATTTATGGGCCAACCTGCTACCAACAACTCAACACATCAGTAGACCGACGCAAGATTGAGAGCCCAGCCCGCTCTACACGCGCCTACGCGGTGCTCTCCGACAGCCGAAATTACTGGTCCTTTATCTATTGCAACTTCATTTGATCTGCTCAGATTTACCTCAGCTGATTAATTGTACCCGAAAGCATTAGTACATAGTAACACAATATACTGGAAACAATAAAACAGAACTACAAACTACTGTTGTTGTACGTTCACATACTATAACATAGCATTACAGTCTGCCGGGTTTTTCGATACAATTGCATTTACTGTATGCACTTGATGACTTAGAGAAAACGAAAATTACGATTTCCAAACAGTAGATGCCGATTAAATCAGCACTGTATGTCATGTAATGTCTTTTTATTTCTGTGATTCAATAGTGGCTGCGACCGGTCAATCAGTTTAAGTCATTCACACTAACACTGTGCGGTGTACATACATACTGTACGTACGTACGTACAATGTAGGTAGACTGTGGACAAAATAAAAACGAAATTACTGGCAGTCTGTAATGAGTTAGGCAATTAGAAAGCAGTACCAGTTACGGTCACAGGCTCACTCTCTTCTAACATCTGGTATTTGGTATCACAGATTAGCTTTGCGTCCACCCTAAAACATAGCGCGTGTACGCACTTGCACACCGGTTCGGAGAATGCGCTAAAACCAGAGGCAATTAATGAAGCCAAGCAAGCAGAGGTTGTTTTGTTGGTCGACTAACCGCTCTTTTATGTTCCTCCAGCGCTGTTCTCAAACGCTTGCCGAATTCAGGGTCTACTTGACTGAAGTTTTTCACAGCGCGTTCTTGGATGAAATCTTGGGCGTTCTTCAGATGTCCGGCAATGTTGGCCACCAATCGCGCCCGAGCAGCTTCGTCCAACACCTACAATGTACAGTACGTATAGAGTTAGATAGCGTCAAGAGTGAAAGGAGCGGCAGTCTGACCTTTCGCCAGAAGACGCCCGGCTGTGTGAAGTTGTCCTCGTCATGCGAGTTGTATCGCTGCACATCACCACTGACGTGGAATCGCGACTCAAGCGCAGACGGCTTCTCAATCGGACCGTGGAAACTGTTGGGGTGATAATTCGGGGCTCCTCCTGCAATCCCAACCAACCGCTACCAGTTAAGCCGCCTTGACAAATTACGCGCATCGGCTACGTACTACGTACGTACATGGGTAAAGGGGACTGAGGGTGCTGCGTCCGTCAGGCCGACTCTAGTCCCAAAAATTCTGACTTTAGTCAAAACCAGAGTTTTCTGGTTTGCCATCCCCTCGATCCGGTACGATCCGATCCGATGTTGCGGGCGGCCGGACGATGCACAGCTCTACGATCAGACTTGCACGGTCCATTTCGCGACCCCTGATATCGTCGTCTCGGACGTTAGGTCCTTCTTTCACTGCCAAGCCACCCCTAGCCATACTGTTGGGTGCCAGTCACTAAGAGAGTGCGTGGCATGGTGACGTCATGGTGTTGTTAGCTCCCAACCGCCGCCCAGCCAGTGGCACTAATCCGGTATAGGCCTTATTGCTGGTCCTGACGTCGTTGATTCCCGTTTCCTCCAACACAAGCATGCTTTGGAGAGCGGCTTTCGGTGTAACGGCAGATCCAGTCGGTTCCCATTTACCTACTCGCTGTAACCAGCTTTCGGCGGTCTGGGTGGGGCTTTGTGCTGACGACCAACTCTTTGCGGCAAGAAACTT
The DNA here is from genome assembly GCA_030248155.1 of Sabatieria punctata. NCBI lineage: Eukaryota > Metazoa > Nematoda > Chromadorea > Araeolaimida > Comesomatidae > Sabatieria > Sabatieria punctata. The sequence goes on from JASANB010001301.1 coordinate 21,303, forward strand.
GCGGCGCCGAGAGGATGAACACACGATGTCGCGCATAGTGGCTATGCGGCCTAAACCACTACACCAACTGTGCCATACCGTAGTACCAAACATTTCAAAATCCTACCTTCCTCAGCCGATATGTTAGCTGATGTCTGTGTACAGTACAATACATACAGTACATTCTTACCTTGATTATCATTAACCGTCTGCGGGCCATCTCGTTGCGTATTGGAGGCTCTGGTGCGATAGGGACAATTGATGGGTATCTGTAGATAATTGGTGCCCAATCGATGGAAGTGCGTGTCTGTGTAAGAGAAGAGTCGACCTAAACATAAACAACTTCTTTGTACTGTAGGTCAGTTGAAACCGGTCTGCAAATAATCTCTTCTGCCTTGACTATGCAGACACACAGACACACACACACCATGCTCATCTCTGTTTGGTTGTGTCTTCTCTGTTTGGTTCAGCGCTCACAAAGCTCGGCCGTCGACAAGGACTGGTACGAACGGAAAATCATTACCTATCAGAGTTGTGCGGCCTTGATTGAACAATGTAAGACGGTTTTGTTTAGTTTAGTTCTAAACCGATTTTGCTGTGTCGCATGCGGGCGTAGTACGAACGTAGTTGGACACTAATACGAGATCCGAATTACCGGCTCAGATTTATTAGATTTAGGCTTTGGTTATACTAAACAGTCTTTCTCTGCGCGGAGTATTTAGGTGCAATCGTCACAATACGAAACAAATAGCCATGATTTTAGTATCAGTTTTTAACTCTTACGTAGTAATAGTGTTGTTAGGCTCTTTTTTTTTAAAAAAAAAAAGCTTTTTTTTTTGAAGGCCCCTTTCGAAAATTTTTTATTTTATTCACAGTATGGAAATTTTGGTGGAAAATCGTTGAATTTAGCCTCAGATATACATTAGAAGTGCAGTTCTATCAATTTCTTGCCTATTCTAAGCACAAAAATAGGTTTTGAAGGGCAGCAACCACTCTGTGAGCAATGCTGCAGGTAGAATATCGACTCTCAGGCTGTAACACTATGTTTGAACGAAAGTATCAGCTTTTGCATTTAAAGTTGCTTCTGATGCATCCTTGCATCTCCTACAAGCTATATTTCATGCTAGGAAAAAATTTTGAAAAAAAAAATTTCGAAATGAAAAATTTTCATAAAAAAAGCTTTTTTTTTTGGCTTTCAAAAAAAATTTTTTTTTACAACTCTACGTAGTAAGGCATCAACGGAATAAACAGTACACACAGTATGGTACCACCATACGGCCACCGTGGTGGTATGCGGTACCACTACCCTCAAATTACGTACGTAGACGGTACCGAATACGCCGTCAAGTGGCTGAGTGTTACAATCAAGCACTTAACGGCTGGTATGCTTATTATGCATGTAGAAGGCCCAAACAGGGCTGTTTGTTTTTCGGAAAAAAACTCAAGCCCATGACAGAAAAAATAATTGCATAATTCAACCAATAGCGTGAGTTTTATTAAAAATGCACTAATTTCATCTTTTAGAGCATCAATTTGATTTTAAAACAACAAAGATACAATAATAAATGAAAATGGTATCAGTATTTTTTCTGACAAAAACAGTTAAGTTATGCCATGGAAGTGCTTGTAAGGCTTCTATTAACATAAATTCAAAGAATATGAAGTGAATTTAACCAGTTAATTTCCTTTAAAAACTTGCCTGAGTTTTTTCCTCATTTTAGTTTTTCCGAGCCCCTAGGAAAAAACCGGTTTTTTTTTCGAAAAAAAGACCCAACAGCCCTGGGCCCAAGCCAGCATAGGCCAAGGCCTGATGCGCCGTATCGGTACACTTGAGTGAGTGCTGCTTTCACGTACCTTTATGCGGCGAAAACTAAGTGGCTGAGTGTCTTAGGCGTGCAGGATACAACTAACGACTTCCGCCCAGCCGAAACGACTGAATATTGTGAGCACGGCTGTATGTTATACAGACAATACTGCGGCGTCAACCCTCTCAACGAGTCCCGATGCATGGACCTAAGCGCAGGCTGCACAGAGAAGCTGGAGCAGTGCGTACACCAAATGGACCGCAGTGCCAGAGAAGACACTTTTGTAACTGCTCGCGATCCCAGACCGCAGGTGGCCCGTGATAAAAGGTGCTCAGTGCCTGACAGCAGAGTGGATAGTTTTGTCAGTATTGGTTGCAGTGATTCTGAGACTACCAGATAAATAAATAAATAGCTAAGGCACCTTGCAACATCTTGTCGGGCGATGGTTCGATTCCGGGAATCATGTGGGCCGGACAGAAGGCGCTCTGCTCCACTTCAGCAAAGTAGTTGCGCGGATTTCTGTTCAGCACCACCTTTCCAACCGGAATCAGGGGAAACTGACTGTGCGGCCAAATCTAAACAACACCAACTCACAATTAAATTTAGTTCAGACAATTTGGCTCTTGTCTTAATCGGAACTGAGGCCTGGTTGGTATATCAGCACTTTGAACTGGAAAAGATCAGAAATTCTGAAGAGGTCTAACCAGAGCAAGAAAACTTGAAAAAGGGACTTTCAAAAAGGCATTTAACTTTAGAAAGTATTATTAAGGAAAACTAACAGCTTCAATATATAATCTTCAGATTTTCCTCAGTTTCAGCTTTCCTACTTTCTACCCAACAGTCACCCCATCGGCATGCTGGTACCGTACCGTAACTTTATACAACGCACATGTACACCAGAGCAAGCCAGCAATAACCCAATAGGGCCACATGCGAGGTAATCAGTTGGCGCGTGACACGTAGGGGTTCGAGCTCGTCTCTGCCTGCCCATGAGCATTTTAGGCAAGATACCACAGACACGGACATTTGCAAAATATAGGTTACCTTGGTTAAATCGAATGGGTTAAATTGGTGGTATTCGGCCTCGGCAAAGGTCATCACTTGAACGAAGAAAGTCCAGGAGGGAAAGTCGCCTTTCTCGATAGAATTGTACAAGTCTCTGATGGCAAAGTCCGGATCGGAACTAGCCAGTTCACCGGCCTTGTCTGCCGGCAAATTATCGATTCTTTGATCTGTCTATAAACAAACAAATAGTACGCATATTTCTTCAACTATTTTTAGTATGCCCAGTTAAATTAAGTGCGAATTTACGCTCGCCGACACATTTGATCAGAGATAGAGGAATTACTCCTCATGTATTGTATGTACTACTGTACAATAGGCGGTACCATTCCGGTAGAGAAATCTTCTATCGCCGGCCGGAAGAAGTTAACGAACGACACGTAGAAGTAGGAGTGATATAAATCTCTATTGTCAACAAAAGCCCAACTTAGCTAACTAAAAGCATAAGCAGTAATTACCTTCAAATGAAATTTGCAGTAGACAGCTTCGCCTTTGGAGTTGACCATTTTGAAGGTGTGCGAGCCGTATCCGTTCATACGTCTATAGCCATTCGGCGTGCCTCTGTCTCCAAACAGGAACATCACTTGGTGCGTGGACTCCGGACGCAAGCTTAGGAAATCCCAGAACATGTCGGCATCCTAAACAACCGCTCAATATGAAGATTGACTAAAAGTAAAAATCAGAAAATCACTTTGAGATGGGTAGACGGGTTTCGCTTCTGCGTGTGAATAAAGTTGGGGAAGAGGAAAGGATCTCTGATGAAGAAGATGGGCGTGTTGTTGCCGACCAAGTCCCAGTTGCCTTCTTCGGTGTAGAATTTGACAGCGAACCCGCGGGGATCGCGAGCCGAATCGGCCGAGCCCGACTCTCCACCTAAAAACCCAGTTGAGCCGGCTCAACTCAGCAGATCAATAGGAAATTACCAACAGTAGAGAAACGAATGAAGAGTGGAGTTCGCTTGCCAATGTACTCGAAGACAGTAGCTTTGCAGTAATGTGTAATGTCGTGCGTTACTTCAAAATAGCCATGAGCACCTGAGAAAGGCGATAACTTACGGCAGACATTAGAGCACGCAAATTACCTGCGCCTTTGGCGTGCACCACGCGCTCGGGAATCCGTTCGCGGTCGAAGTGAGCCATTTCGTCCAAGTAGACCACATCCTGCAACAGCATAGGACCGCGCGGTCCCACAGTTTGCACGGCATTCTTGTTGCCGATCGGAGCTCCATTGCTGGTCGTCAGTACGCCAGGACGCTAAAAAACTAAGACCGTACAAATCGCAACAAAGAAGGATCAATCACTTTTTGAGCATGTTTGAACGCCTGAAGCTGATCTGAAGCCGGACACCGTTTGTCAGACATAGTTTCGATTTCTAGTCAGAGAGTGAACCTAGAACGTGCACTAGCACAAACAGCGCTGAGAAACGAGTACGGACTAAGTTTAAAGTACCCAGGTTGAAACACTGATAAGATACAGGCGGCTCGGCAAATATGGTAAAGGCGGTCGGCCACCGCTGTAAAAAGACGGCACAAAAACGGTCAGGTCTCTTTATTCAACAAGAACAAGATTATTAGATTTTTTCTCAGAACTTTTCGGCAGCACGACTTGCCATTGTGCGAAGGTTGCCGTAGACCTTGTTAGGTGGACTTCCTAAAACCATTAGGTATTAGGGTTTTAGTATTTACGGACAAACCGGAACCATTACCGAGTATGAGACTGCAGATGGCATTGCGAGCTATTCTGATGTTTTGGAAGGAACCAAGAAGATGAATTTTGCTGTCGGCCAGTACAATTCGGGTTTTGGTGATATTTTCGATGGTGAACTTTGTGCGTCCGTCTTTCCCAGCAATTCGACCGATTGCACGAGACAAATGCTCGCCTTTTAGGGGTTTCACTAAATACAGGAATAATATGACAGTTCTTAAGACGCATTGCTGTAACTAAACACACCATCATTAATCTCAAACGATTCCACAAACAGATCATCCAGTCTGACCAGTGCCAGAGCATCCTATAAATTCTACTCTGGTACTTGGAACAGCAGAGAAAGTGTGTGCACTAACCTCAACATCAAATCCTAATATAAAGGCTCTGACAAAATCGGCCGCCTTCTGCAAGTTAGCGATGTCATCGGTGTCCTTGCTTTTTCTGATCTCCACGTGTCTGCTCTTCAAATTGAATCTGATCTGCAGGTGCAAATGCTGCACGATCGGCGTAAATATCTTGGCCCAGTGCTGTTTGAGCGGACTGTACCGATGCGACGGAACCGACACTTTGCGCACATCCGTCTGCAAGCGTGCCTTTAGCAAGACCAAAGCCAAATATGCCGAAGGCGCAACCTCAGCCTTCCTTCTTTTAGGCATCAGCAAGTCAACGATATCTCCGTCGGTCGTTTTCAGACTCTCAGAGTCCATCTTCTCGTCACGTTGCTTGCGTTTTCTACCTTTTCTCTCTACCATTTTGAACTCATCTTCGGTAGTCGGCTTAGCTGGTGCCGAGGCAGAAGGTGTCGGCTCGGAATCGTCCAAAAGCGGCGGTAAATCTTCGCACTCTTCCATGAGCAAATCGTTTTCAGCAGAATTGGCAGCCATTTTTTCCTATTTACCACTAAAACGCTAAAGAAGAATATTATACAGTGTTGGCCATAAAAAAGACCGCCTAACCTTTCTTAGTTTTCTGAAAAAATCAAATGGCCGCCACTCCGTTCTGTGCAAGGGATAACACCCTCATTTTAAAAATGCCACATTTTTACGTTCAGTGAAAGTACCAAAAATCCGCCATAATATAACCGGCAGCGCTAGAAAGCAGACTCATCAGACTTTTAGTTCATATAAATATTTGTTAACGTACAAAATTTGGGAAAGATCCGATGAAGGGATTGCGAGATATTTATGTTCAAATTTGACCTCTGAAAAGTCGTATCAGTTTATTTCAGAAAGGCAAATTCAGGACCACAGAAGACTGGCAGGCAAGGAATTAGCCAAAATAAACGCTTTCATTCGGTTGAAAATTGCTGGAATAGCGGCAATTTGTTATTTGGAAAAATCAGAAAATCATGATCAGGTGGTCCTTTTTATGTCCAACACTGTATATAAGTGCTGATCTCAAAAACAGTGATAGGGAAACAGAAGTGGGAAAAGACCCAAGAATCACGACAAACTTAAAACACACAACTCCAAAGTTTATCAGCAAAGTAATAATAACAAGAAAACTTAACAACTTTATGTCACACAGACAAGGACAATACAGTAAGATTCTTACTGCACGTCAGCTAGTCGCATTCGCTGCCAGGTAAAGTCCAGAAAAGTGGTCTGTTGACGCAGTCGAGACAACCGGTCAAAATGCCGTCTAGTGTAGGGAATTAGAGCTTCGACTGTTTTCTCTATATTCGGTAGGTCCAATAGTTGGGCGGGGCTGTACAAGTGCAGCACTTGGTATAGAACTGTTTGGGCAAGCTGAAGTAGTTAGTGACTCAATCGTTCAAAGTAACAGGAGCTAAAACCGAACCGACCTGCGAATTTCTGCTGTTCGTGTTCCATTCTGTAGTGAATTGCAACAGTCGACCGACCTGTTCGTCGGTGAGAGAGGCGATTGCGTTCTTCAGTTCATTCTCGGGCGTCTCCGAACTGGACTCCACCACCAGCTCAGTGACGATCTTCAGACAGTTGTGCGGTCGATTGAGATCGAGAGCCAGCTTCAAGGCTTCAGAGTAGAGTTTTCGTTGCAACAAGTTGGCCAGCTTCTGATCGCGTTCCACTTCTTCGACGCGCTTTTTCTCTGCTTCCGCCTTTTCGCTTTCGCTTACGTCTTTCCACAACACAACTCTGGCATCTGCGCCACCCGTCACCACTCTGCAATTTGTGTTTTGAAAGCCACACCACTGATGGGACAACACACCAGCAAACACTTCTAAACCAAGCCCTTCGTCCAGAAGCCGGCGGAGAGAAGTTGTTTAATGAAAATGTTCCGAAAGACTGTCTATCATCAGACTTGGTTGTTTAATACCTGTCTTTTACACTACGGTATTGAAAATCTAACCAACTCGATGCTGGATCAATTTAACTAACTCAAGTGTAATGCCAAAGCGCCAAGAACAACTTACGACTGCCCATCTTTGCTGACAGCGAGAGCCCAAATTTTCAGCTCGTGCGCGTCGAAAGTGTTGGCACACTCGTTGGCGCGAATGTTCCACAATTTCAGTAAGCCACCACCGTCACAGGACAGCAGTTGCTGGCCATTGGGCAGAAAGCGAACTCGAAGTACAGCCGCTTCGTGGCCCTAAAATGACACAAAAGTAGCACTGGAAAGGAAGGGCACAATTGAGCAGACGCACCTGAAAAGTTTTGACACAAGTTCGATCGGACAGAGCAAAGATGCGCACGGTACAGTCACCGCCGGCTGTGGCCACAACTTGGTCGGCAGGCGAGAAAGCTACGTCCCAGATACCTCGCCGGTTGCCTGTGATAGCGCCTGCAGAGACCAGACCACCTGCACCTCCTCCTCCTCCCAACTCCACTCTCCACAACTGCACCGTCTTGTCCAGCGAGCCTGTCAGAAGAAACGCACATCTAACACAAGCACCGCCGTCAACTCTAGAATTTTTCCAATTCCCGCCTACAATTTTTGGTGAACAATTTTTTTACAATTTCACAAACGAAGGTTGCCTGTAAAACAGTGCTTTTTGCCCAAAACTGCCATTTTTAGCTCAGATGACCCACCCCACTCCCGTTCGGGGATGGCCTGTTATAATGTATGATAGTGCTACACGGGAACTGCAGCGAAACTACGGCTTGAGGCCTAGACATTAATCATAAAATCGTAAAACTAGAAAATTGTCATAGACCTCTAGTAGGACTGCGACTTGAACGACCGATAGCACCCAGTGATTTCTCGGTTATACAGTGCTGGTTCCATACAAAAATAAGGTATGCAGTCAATTTCTAAAGCATTACAACGCTCGGAGCGTTAGCTAGTCCGATCTAATGTGCTAGCATGATACTGCCTCGAATGCGTTCCTTCAAACCGATTGGCCGATTCGGCAGCCAAGTGATAGCTATCTAAATTAAAATTTGGGTTCACCTAAGTAAGGCCTCGATAGAAGTACAGCACTAACCGAGAAATGGATAAGTAAGAAAATAATCAAAGTACCGGTAACGACCAGCTGGTCATTGGGAGCTACATCGACACACGTAACGTCTTTATGATGAGCAATAACGGTGCAAGCGGCCTTCAGACTATCGCCAGCCAGCAGATCTTTCTCCTTCTTAGGCAGCAACCAGAGTTTGAGGGTGCAGTCGTAGGAGACCGACACAAAGAAGCGGTTCCTGCTCAGTCTCGAGAATCTGACCGCCGACACAGCGCCGGTGTGGCCGCTGGCCTGCGCCACCGGTGTCACCGACGCCGAATCGCTCTCTCGCATCCACAACCGAATCGTGTTGTCTTTGGAGCCTGTGGCAAACAAGTCCGGCTGCCAGTTGGCTCTGTCGATCGTAAGCACGCTGTCTGCGTGTCCCGACATCAGTCGACAACTCAGGTCGGATCGACTGTAGAGACGTGCATCGGCCGAGTTTACTGCCACGGCCAGGTATCTATAAGCAAACTCAGTCTAGCACCTTATACACTTGACATACAATCAGGATTTCTCGACAAACTGTACATGGTACCACTTTAAGCTGAAGCCATACCATACATGCATTTTTAAGCAATCAACTTTGACAACTACGCACTGGAGCACAGATTTTCTTCGAAAGGTCCCAAATTTTGAACAAAATTTTTTGTTGAAAATCAGGTATGCAAAACTGGCTGTCCCTTCAAAGCTGCCTAACATGCAGATATAAGGCGATACCATTCAATACGGCATAGCATAATCGGTGTAATTTCGAGAAAGCCTGACTGTCACAAAGAATAAGTGACCTTTCGTCGTTTCCCACCAAACACAGGTCCAAAATTTCGTCGTTGTAGCCGACAAACTGCTTGGTAACAGAGAGTCGAAAAGCGTCCAGAAAAATGATGTTGTGGTCGGCAGTTACGCAGCAGTATTGATTAGTGGCGGCGCAAACCATCACCTGATCAAGGTTGAGTTCAGTTTGGCCGGTCAGCTTCAACTGCCACTTACATCGGCCGACGTCCAGCTGCCACAACTTCAGACAGCCGCTCTCCCCGCCGCTCAAGTAAAGATTCTGGCAGTCTTTCTCCTCGCACGCTTCCAGGTCCGGTTTGACGCAGACTGGCTCGAAGCACTCGACAGCTTCAAAGACCGGCACTGTCTTCTTCTTGGTCAGAGTTTCCAAGTCCCAAACGGTGACTGTCTGGTCGCGACTGGCAGAAATTAGGGAAGAACGGTCCAGAATCAAAGAGGTAACTGCGCTTGAGTGATTGGAGAGAACGCCTTTGGCTCGTTGGGATGCATCCGCAATCAGATCCCAAACTCTGAAACCGTCATACAGTCAGACACTTAACGCCGTTTATGGTACCGTGCCATATATGGCACCGGTACCTAGGGTAGTGGTACCATATATGGTACCCCTACCCGCGGCCATGGGTGCCGGCACCATATATGGTGACGGTACCATGGCACCGGTACCATATATGGTACCACTACCATATATGGTAGTAAATCTGAACAGAGTGATACCATATATGGTACCGGTAACAACGCGAAGGTGGGGGTACCATAATGGTACCACCACAGACCCCGAAGGTGGGAGTACCATATGGTACCTCTACCTAAGGTACCGGTACCATATGGTACCGGCACCTGGCCCCGAAGGTGGGGGTACCATATGGTACCTCTACCTAAGGTACCGGTACCATATAATGGTGACGGTACCATGGTACCGGTACCATATATGGTACCACTACCATATATGGTAGTAAATCTGAACAGAGTGGAACCATATATGGTAGCGGTACCGGTAACAACGCGAAGGTGGGGGTACCATATGGTACCTCTACCTAAGGTACCGGTACCATATATGGTAGTAAATCTGAACAGAGTGGAACCATATATGGTAGCGGTACCGGTAACAACGCGAAGGTGGGGGTACCATATATGGTACCACCACAGACCCCGAAGGTGGGAGTACCATATGGTACCTCTACCTAAGGTACCGGTACCATATGGTACCGGCACCTGGCCCCGAAGGTGGGGGTACCATATGGTACCTCTACCTAAGGTACCGGTACCATATATGGTACCACTACCATATGGTAGTAAATCTGAACAGAGTGGAACCATATATGGTAGCGGTACCGGTAACAACGCGAAGGTGGGGGTACCATATATGGTACCACCACAGACCCCGAAGGTGGGAGTACCATATGGTACCTCTACCTAAGGTACCGGTACCATGGTACCGGTACCATATATGGTACCACTACCATATGGTAGTAAATCTGAACAGAGTGATACATGGTACCGGTACCGGTAACAACGCGAAGGTGGGGGTACCATATGGTACCACCACAGACCCCGAAGGTGGGAGTACCATATGGTACCACCACAGACCCCGAAGGTGGGAGTACCATATGGTACCACAACAGACCCCGAAGGTGGGGGTACCATATTATGGTACCACCACAGACCCCGAAGGTGGGAGTACCATATGGTACCTCTACCTAAGGTACCGGTAGCATATATGGTACCGGCACCTGGCCCCGAAGGTGGGGGTACCATATGGTACCTCTACCTAAGGTACCGGTACCATATAATGGTGACGGTACCATGGTACCGGTACCATATATGGTACCACTACGATATATGGTAGTAAATCTGAACAGAGTGATACATGGTACCGGTATCGGTAACAACGCGAAGGTGGGGGTACCATATGGTACCACCACAGACCCCGAAGGTGGGAGTACCATATGGTACCTCTACCTAAGGTACCGGTACCATATAATGGTGACGGTACCATGGTACCGGTACCATATATGGTACCACTACGATATATGGTAGTAAATCTGAACAGAGTGATACATGGTACCGGTATCGGTAACAACGCGAAGGTGGGGGTACCATATGGTACCACCACAGACCCCGAAGGTGGGAGTACCATATGGTACCTCTACCTAAGGTACCGGTACCATATAATGGTGACGGTACCATGGTACCGGTACCATATATGGTACCACTACGATATATGGTAGTAAATCTGAACAGAGTGATACATGGTACCGGTACCGGTAACAACGCGAAGGTGGGGGTACCATATGGTACCACCACAGACCCCGAAGGTGGGAGTACCATATGGTACCTCTACCTAAGGTACCGGTACCATATAATGGTGACGGTACCATGGTACCGGTACCATATATGGTACCACTACGATATATGGTAGTAAATCTGAACAGAGTGATACATGGTACCGGTACCGGTAACAACGCGAAGGTGGGGGTACCATATGGTACCACCACAGACCCCGAAGGTGGGAGTATGGTACCGGCACCTTATATGGTTAAGTGCCTGACTGTCATAACCGAACTGAATTAATCTAAGAATACTATAAAACAATACCTACTTTTGGCCACTTTCTTAGTTTAACGTTACACTAAGGGTCCAAGTTCCCACCACAAATCTATTAAATGTGGGGTATCTTCAAAGCTGCTTGGCATTACAACTTTCACTACTACGACAACATAGCTTACTTCCTTTAAGCCATTCAAAACTTACCGGATTTGGCCATCGCCACTAGCCGCAAATAGAATTGCATTAGGTGCGAACTTGAGACAAGTGATAATACTGGTAGCGCCCTTAAGATTGTGTGTGCAGTATTGCAACTGCAGACTCCAAATCTTCACCAAGCCGTCAGAGCCACCAGTAGCCACCACCTGGTTGGCACTGACAGAAGCAAACTCTATGCAAAGCACTGGAGTGCGGTGTTGCGATTTCCACGTGCGAACTGACGTCCCGCTTTCAGTTTCCAGTTCATACTGACGCAGCAACAGGTTGGCGTACGACACCAACAACGTGCCATCATCAGGAGACAACCGGATACAAGTTACCGCCGACAGTTCGTCTGCTCCCAAAATGTATCTGTAACAAACAGTGACACCAACCAGTTATAACATACATACTAGTGTTCCGACGATATCAAAATTCGTCGATATTCGATATCGATATTTTCAACTCAATATCGATCGATATCGATATCGATATTTATAGTTATGCAAGAAAATCTCAAGATTTGAAAGAACAAACTGCTCTCACTGGTTATCAGTCAAGCACTGATGCAATCAGCGGTCTGATATAAATTAAGTAGAGAATCTAAGAAAGGTAGTTGCCCTTCTGAAGCCCTTCAATGAAAAGGCTGACCTCTCAGGCCGATGCCCCACCCTCATTAGGCATAAATGAGCTCAGACAGAATAGCTGTATTTTATCTTATATTAATCACAAATAAAACACAATCCTTGATTTTAGTAGAAAATCGGACTTTTTGCCATCCTTTCAACCACCCATCAGCCGGCGTTACCTGCCCAGGATTTAAAAATTTACCACCCCTCAGCCGAAATGCTAGCCCATGTCTGCTTCTGCCCTCCTGCTTCAAGTGTGTACAGTAGAGTGAGCAGCTCTTCAGTGTTGCTGCAGACATTTAAGAACCTAACTGTTGCTGTCTGAAAGCTGAGAATGCCAAGAAATTGACGTTTCTGAGAGCTATCATGCCACTGTTAGGTTTTGACACTATTCCAGGGAAATAAACTTGGTGTCAGTTATGTTTTTCCTACTTTTCAGGACAAAAAATATCGAAAATATCGATGCAAAACATCGCGATATCGATATCGATATTGGAAAAAGGGTCGATATATCGACTTTTCGATATCGATATATCGTCGGAACCCAAAAACATACATACATGAATGAACGCCCATACATGAACCATTGCTTTGGAAAATCGGACTATGCACTCCAGGCCCAACTAAGGCCGACCGCTTCCAGATTTTTTTTGCCCATATACAGTTACAGTAATCATATAAGGTAGCGATACCATAAATGGTACCGGTTGAACCTGAAGTGGTATCGGTACCATATTTGGTATCCATTCGATTCAGACCTCAGGCGATACCATTATGTGCAGATGGTAAGCCAAAACGTCCGATTTTTGGCTAAAATCAAAGTTTTTTTTGCATATTTTTCGTTAAAAGTGGTAAAATAAGCTTTTCTGAGCTCATTTACACATCTATTTTTTTCATAATTTTCTATGCAAAATTCTTATAAAAAATTTCTAAGGGGTGAGCAGCGGCGCCCTAAGGGTTGGTCAGAACCTGATATGGGTCAACCACCTCAGTCACTTTTGCCCATGCTTGCATATATGGACGATATATTGTGTACAAGATTAGGCCTCAATCGAAGGGATACCATATGTGGCGCTGGTACCATATGGTATCACCTTGGACCTCGGCCGAAGTGATACCATATATGGCACCGGTTACATACATGGTACCACTTAACGATTGGAAGGAAAGATACCATATACGGTATCGGATACCATATATGCAGACATGGGCAAAGGGGGGGCTGAGGGGGGTTGGCCCCCCATCAGGCTCTGATCTACCCCCATCAGGATTTTTTTTGGCTCCTGATGCAGTTGGCAGCTGAAAGATTAAGGCAATGCCTGCATATCGACTCAAGCCGTTGTTACACATCGTTGGTTTCTGTCTGGTTTTATCTTTGCACGCGCCCTTGGTTTTGTTCGCAAGAATGCCTCACAAAAGATGTGGCTGTTCGGAGCTGCGTTTTTTCAAAAAATTGTTATATAATAGTTACTACCTTATTTGCTACGCATGAATGGGCCAGAGCCAACGGAATTCAATGCACTGCGTTTTGCCAAAGAGTGGGCTCGTTCAGGAAAAATGCTGTCAGACAGTAAAGAAAAGGAACCAACAAAGGAAATTCTTGGAGCCACAGCACATAGAGAGTTTGAAGAAGGATTTACATATGAAGAAGAAAACGAATTAGAAGGGAAAGTGATACACCGCCCTAGTGCGATTATTTTCTGACGTTTTATTTAAAAATACAGTCATGTCTCGTTAATCCAGATATTCGCCTTCCGGACAAGATTAGGCCAGGTCCCAGTTTCCCCCCATGTTATATGACTCGTTAATCCGGACAGAAAATTTGGGGTCCCAACTTTGAAATTTGTATGGTAAAGCTATTCGTTAATCCAGATTTGGTTAATTTGAACAAAATCCATGCGCAATTTTTCAATTCAGGTGTGAATTTTCAATTGAATAATGCTTTTTGTTGAGTTAGAATGTGATTATTTTTGCCTTTTTAGGAGCTATAATCAGCTGAAATAACATTTGGGTTTTAATTACGAGGTACAGCTGGAGAATCTGACATGCAACTAACAAAAAGCTGTCATTTAGACCTTTGACCTGAAAAACAGTGTTTTAGCTTTGATTCGTTAATCCGGAAATTCGCTAATCCAGACAAAATTGGCCGGTCCCAACTTGTCCGGATTAGCAAGACATGACTGTAAACGTATTATTTGGAAGAATAAGCACTAAATTTTGTCGAAAACAGTACAAAACGGTACAGTACATTCGTCGTAAAATGCGCTTATTTTGCGGAAAATCGAATTTTTAAGCTCCCCCCTCAGGCGCTCCTACCCCCCTCAGGAATTGAAAATTCTACCCCCCCCATCAGCCGAAATGTTAGCCCATGTCTGCATATATGGTATCACCTGAGCTCTCGATCGATGCGGTTCCATATATGGTACGGGTACCATGTATGTCGATATTTCCATGACTGATATATACAGTGGGGTGCAAAAGTTTAAACGCACCTTGTCCTCTTCAAGAAAAACTGACTTTTCGCTGATTTGTTCGAGGTAATCGGTAAGTGTTATACACCGTTGCATAGCCTGAGATCTTACCAAAAGGGTGGTGCAGACTGCGCTGCAATGGGTTGCGTTATGGTGAAGTTATATCCGGTCTAAGTCAATCTGTCAGAAAAAGGGTTAGCAAAAGTTTAAACGCACTTTCAAAAATTCTACAAAATCTGACTAAACTTCTTTCAAACAACGATTGTAAGAATACCTAAATACTAGTTAATGAACAACAGGACAACTTTGATGCTTTGGAATAATTCAGTCGCACTGTAACGCAATTAATCGTAACACATCTCATCGTGGTGAAATTGGTCTGGTCTGTGTACAAGGTCTACAATTTCAATGGTTTGAACTCTCTCAAACTTCTTATGGATGTGTAAAAGACTGAGACTGCTAACCAGGCTAAACAAACTGTGTTTATGATAACAGAACCACTAAAACAGAACATTTTTTAATCAGATTAAGGTTGACAGATCATTAGTGTTCCACATCTTTCACACTGAGGATTAGTATTCTGGTCTTCTCAGTGTTTGTAATCGACTGAAACCAACAAACATGGGTTAACTCATATGGTTTTTACATGTACTATTGTTTCTCTTATGCAAAAATACCAGAACATGCCATTTAGGCACCTTACTCAGTTAACAGCACTATAAAACCAGCATACCGAATATCCAGTAATGATCCACAATAATCAACTGACGGCAACTGTGAGGGTAGTTTGACCTGCAGACATCATCCCTGCTTCCAAAAACTTGCGTTTTTAACTGAAATGCATTGTGTGATCCCATGGATATGGAATTTCATCATCTGTTCATTTTAAGATCACCTATTGCTGCTTCAGTGAATGCTTCTGCCATTGGTGGACACTAAATCTTGGCTCACTCATGTTTGACTATGATACTAACGGTCCCAATTTTACTGTGTTCAGCTTCTCTGGCCTCCTAGGGCTTCTGCTGTCTTTGCTTGTGCTATCTTTCTTAAAACTAGGCAGCTGAGTCAGATAAGCACCTCATAAACCATAACAATGTGGCCATTACCTAGCAGATTCACTATAATTATCTGGTTTGAGCCCATAATTACCAACGTTTATTACTTGTAACTTCTAAAAAGCTTGAAATTCATGCATGCCAGACTTTCTAACATACACCAGATGTTAGTAAGTTTGATCTGACAAGGTGCTACTGGCACTCTGGTGCTAGAGATCGCGTTGATACAAGGCACCATACCAGGTTCAATCTTCTGCATGCCAATTGGACAAAGAGCACAACAGGGCTAACTGAATCATGGCAAAGCATCAAACTTGTCTTGTCATTTATTATTTATAATTTAGGTGTTCGTGCAACTTTTATTTGAAAGAGCTGAGTCGGATTTTGTGGGATTTTTAAAGTGCGTTTAAACTTTTGCTAACCCTTTTTCTGACAGTCCGGCTTAGATTGGCTATAACTTTACTATAAAGCAACGCATTGCAGTGCAGTCTGCGCCAACCTCTTCGCAACATCTCAAGCTATGCAACGGTGTATAACACTTGCCAATTACCTTCAACAAATAAGTGAAAAGCCACTTTTTCTTGTACCTGACTGGGTGCGTTTAAACTTTTGCACCCCACTGTATATGAACGCGTCAGCATCGAAGACAAGAAAGATCAGAGTAACTGAAAAAAGCATTGGCACTTAATACTGGCAATCTTCAGCGCAGTTGGCTCGCATCAGGTTTTACAAAGCGCACCGAAACTGCAGTGAGAGATGTGCACGGCCAGTGGATTTTAAGAGCCAGTCTTTGATTAGATCGAGTCTTGGTATTCCAAGTTGAAAATCTAACTTTTGCCCTCCGCAGCGTGCCTATACTGATGCGTCTCTCTAGGGGTATTTTTATATTCGCAAAACAGGCCCTCCGGGGCGTCCCCTGTGCTGACGTAGTGATCATTTGACTCGTCAGGCGAAGGACTTTTTTTAATAATATAACATGACCATATTTGGACGATTTTGAATTTTGCCAAAAATAATCGATAATCGATAAAACTTGATAATTTATAATTAATTATGATAATTAAAAACATTAATTTCTGTTTGGGATCGGTTCCTAATTGCCTCCCAGCTACAGGGTGTAGTACACCTGATGATGTAACATTTTTTCCAGCCACTTACTCAGCAATAGCATTTGATATGTAAGAACATACTTCTGGATGCCATCGTCCGTTCCGAGAACTCTGACCGAATTGCCGCAGGTAGTGATTAGGCGAGACGCGTCGCTTGTCACTTGCACTCTGCCTCCAGTGAAGAATGCGTCAACACACCGTTCAACTGCCAACTTGCTGACCAAGTCTGTCTGTCTGGCACCGCCTGACATCTCTTCTGTGCACTTCTAACTTCCACTCTCACTCAGCCGCACAACGACAAGACAAAAGCATTTTGTTTCCTTCTATTGACTATTATAGCCACAATCCAACCCAGAGAAACAACTAGCTAGCTAATAGGTAATAATGAAGAAATGAAATCCTGAAAAACCAGCACGCGTCGCGTCGTCCTAGTCTCACTCAACGGGTGCGTCGTTGGCATACATGTAACAGGTCATCCGCCGATGGGGGGAGGGGGGGTTGGGGGGGTCTGGCGCCGGCCGGGGGGGTCTGAGACTTGCGCGTAAATATTCTCATATTATCCGCCACGGTGGCGGATAATTCAAGGCGACTACTAAACTTCGCAACATCGCAACCAGTCGCAACTTCGCAACCAGTCGCACCCGTTCGCATCCGCCGGGCGCCAACTCTAGAATATAGACGCGAAGATTTATTTGACGATGAAATTGCGCAAAATTAATCAGAAATTCCGGATTATGTTACGAAACAGCAATGTTCTATCTAGTAGAGGGGACACTGTTTGATGGACACTGAGGGGCGGAGCGGATGAAGGACAAGGACATTAAATGAAAATGTATTCAATGCTACAGAAAGCCAGGAAGGAAGACTTGCAGTGTTTTAACCATAAGATTTTGGTAAAAATAGCAATAATCAACTGAAACTGAATAATTTTTGGGCTGAGAATTTCGCTTTTAGGCAAGAATACAATTTTGGTACGACAAATAAGCGTTCGGTTTATTTTACAAAAAAATAACAATTTTTGGATCGGCAACACTGTTACCAGGCTGTACCGATCAAACATACAGTACGACCACAATTAACGCAACACGGCTAAATCTTTGGATTGTGATTGTGCACATAGAAACACGTTTTCTATTCTTGATACAATGCGATCGTAAACCGTAGGTAGGCAGATACTGATAAAAATTTACTTCATTATTGCGTACGTAATGGGGTTAGAGACCGAGCATGGTCGGACGTGACCAAGCTCCGGTCAAGTGAAGATTTGAGCCAGGCGTGCGTGCAGCAAAGGCCCCTGGGCCGGGCCCACCTACAAATTTGAAAATCCGGACCGTTTTCTAATATGTACTGTAGAACACTGTTCGCTTCAGTCTTAAAATAAAGGACCAGCAGTTGATCCGATCCGATCTGATGTGCAGGGGCCTTACGGCCTATGATCAGACTCGTGGCCCATTTCGCAACCCCCGATTTCGTCATCTCGGACGTTTTTCCCTTCTTTCACTGGCCAGCCACTTATAGGCATGCCGTTGGGTGCCAGTCACTAAGAGAGCGCCGGCGTGTTGACGTCATGGTGTCAGCTCCCCACAGCGGCCGCGTCCCGTTAGTCCCCAGCCCAGCTGACCTTCCATCGCGGCAGACTTATCGCCTTCCTCAGGCTATGCGCCAGTTAGCGTTGTGTAATAGGCGCAAACACCGCCAATATCTCTTGATGTTGAACGCGAGTTTATTTCCCACGATGAACGCCAAATAAGTATGAAACATGTCTCAAATACAGCAACAAGTTGTTGACTAAAACCGGAGTCACATAATGAGGAGGATAATAATAATTGAGATTATGTACATTCAACTCAAATTGCGTTTTTGCAGCCACTAAAGCAGTGTCTAAATTCACCCAAGTCTGTTCTCTGCGTTTTGGAGGGTGTCCGTTGTCTAATTTGGTCAGGGTCGTCTGCATTTGGAAGTGCTTCTTCTGCAGCCAGGTCAGGAAGTTTCCCACTGGACTGACGAACTTCTGCTCGCATTTTTCGAGAGTGTTGAAGTACAAAGACCGTCTCATTTGTCCTAGGAGAGCAGTCTGGATGATGCCCGACATTCGGATCATCCAGAACTAAATCGCTGTCAGTCTCCACTCTGACGCGTGCCACATGTCCTCGGTCATGCTGAGAACTGTTTCGAATTTCCCAACACCGAGTACACCGATAATGCACAGATGAACCACTCTGTTTCTGGCGTTGAAACGACCAAGAGTGCCGAGGCCACTGGTCTAGCGAACAGTCGACAACAAGCAAAGGGTGAACACCTCGCTTAGACTCAACATATTTGGCTTTACCATAGCCAGCCATAACAGATCAGTGCGACTACACAAACTGGCATGTGTATATGTAGTACCATGATAGACAAAGAGCACTTTGTCTCTTATCATGTTTTCCAGGTTTACGTATTGTTTAAGACTTGAATTAGTAAGTTGAACTGAATACCTGGTCACCAGCCCATGAAGCGGTCGGGTCAAAGGTTCGATAAGAGAACCCTGCGGCCAACGGCCAACTCCGCCCGCCATTGCGCCGAGTAAACATGGGGACTAACGGGACACAACCCCTTTACATCACGTCATAGCAGCCCTTCTATCAAGAACAGGCACAGGAAAAACAAAAAAGAAGTCGGAAAACTTTTTCTTACACTTTCTGTTTTCTTCGCATCGACGTTCTAGAGTTGGCGCCCGGCGGATGCGAACCGGAGCGACTGGTTGCGAAGTTGCGACCGGTTGCGATGTTGCGAAGTTTAGTAGTCGCCATAATTCAAGTGATCGTACATAGCCCTTTCCCCCGTGGCCAGTTTCCCCCCGCACCAGGTCCCACGTATGTTCCTGTGTGCTGACTGAGTTCGCCTACTTTAGATTTCTGATAAAGGGATTATATTATGTTAATTTGGTGCTGATTTCTTTGTTCTCAGTCAAGTCACGTTACTACGATTATTTATTGCATGCATACAAACAACGTAACATATGATGTGATAGAACAAAATGCTTTCTATTTTCGTTATTTTACTAGTGGATTTTTATTTTACTATTTACTAAATTTACTACAAATTCAGCTGTTCAATTTAATTTTTATTTTTGTTTTACTATCAAGCAGCTCCGATTTTACTAGTTTTTGTTTTTACCAATAATTCTACTAATTTTACTACGATTTTACTAGTCGTTAGGGGCAATTTTGCGTCAATGATGCCAAGCTCTTCTGAGTAATTTTGTTGGTGCTAAATAGTTGCCAGATTTAATCATGATACGAGGTTCTCTAAGAGATTTAGAGGCAAAAATATGTGAAGTTCAACTGGCAAAATTTCGCTCACAGATCTTTTATTGCAAAATTGATCTAGAATTTGGTTGGAAATCACCAAAAACTAGCAAAACAGTAGTAAAATTTTCATTTTACTATTGACGGTCTTTGCTAATTTAATTTAATTTTTAGTTTAATATTGGCTCTTAATTTTGCTTTTTACTATTATTTTACTACTAGTAAAATACCACTAGTATTACTAATTTTTGTTTTACTATACTATAGTAAAATAACAGTATCTCTGACTGCTCTTCTGCACCAGTTCTGTAACTACTTAGTTTCTTGGTCAGCTTTACACCTAGATGGGTTGTCCCGAGCGAAATCTGTCGGAACGTTAGGCTTTATGTCAATTGCTTCGTGCTCACAAACTTCTACTTCATCCGAACCTACCAACAGCACTTGCACGCACCGGGCCCTGAGACACAAGAGGAGACACTGTAAAGTTGCAGTGGCAACCGCAAGCCCTTCCTTAACCGAGTTTTCTCCAAACCGACTGACTGGTTTACTACATTATATTTCGAAGCGGGCAAAACGCATATGATACAGTACGGTAAGGAAGGGAAGGATACACGACCAATAATATTTCGGCTAATCGGCACAACAAAGAAAAAACATTGCACAGTTCAAATAATCACGGTAGAGCACAGCATACAACAGCACAGCACGGCTAAACTGACAGTAAGCGAAAACCTTAGCATTGCACACTAGCAAGAATTCACCCATTTCATGATGATTAAAAGCGCAAGACACAAAACGTAAAGCATAGTTACCAAAATGGCCTGAGCAACTAAGAACGGTCAAAGTTCTACTGACACAGCTACAGACAGCACCACTAACAACAGCACGGCGCAACAACTGGAACTGGAACAGCCAGTACGGTGAGTTCAGTCGACTTTTGGTTGTTTGTCAGGCATCGGGAGCGACTGACGCTTGCCTTTGTGTTTCCTTTCCTGTCATGACTAAAAGTGACTTTTTAAGTTGGTTAATGATTGTTATAATCGATTGTCATATTTTCTGATTGCTGTGCCCTGATTTCATATTAATTTAATTTAGCTACCAATCCTATGCACTTATTCGATTTTAGCCAACGCCAAATCACACTAAAACATCTGCATACCATGTGGCATCTTCATTCCTGCTACTCAGTGAAGGCCGACTGTTTGAAGTTCCATGACATGGCTTCTGAAATGTGAAATTACATGTATTCGAATTGCAATTGGCGACACGTCTGCACGAGAATACTGCACGGCTAAGACAAGAGATGCGGATACTGAAGAATAAGCCATCGAAACCTAATCTTATGTTCATACATGTACTAGGGCGTTTGGCGGGTTACCCCCCCCCCCAGCTGGAAAGGCCAACCCCCCCCGAGACAGTTCAGAGACCCCGACCGAAAAATGCATAAACATCGGTTTTATCGGTCCCTCAGCGGTCGGCGCAGTACGTACATGGTCTGACCTTAGCGTGCGGGAGCGGCCGGCTGCCGGGCAGACCAGGCCAGCCATTAGAGAGAGCGGCTAGTTTACAATGGGAACTACCAACTTGCGCACAACCAATTTGCGCACACGGATCTAACTTTTCTGTAGCTGGTTTGGCGCAATCCAAAATGCGAACGCATTGATGGCAAAATTCGCAGACTGGCCGAGCGTTACCAAATGCGTTTAATCGAGCGCATGGCTTTTCTAAGAGGAATGGGCCATTACTTCGCACAGCCAAAGCGCAACCAGCTATAAAATACCATGTTTATTGTGGTATGATAATTGTTTTTTAATTGTTTTGTAAATTGTGCTAAATAATGCAACTGCTTTGTAATGACTATTGTTCTCTGTTCAATATTCGTCATTTGTGACTATATTATGCTACAGTAAAAAATATGCGCAAATCGGTTGTGCGCTAATTGGTTGTGCGCAAATCGGTTGTGCGCAAGTTGGTGTGCCCGCGATCCATGGGCGCAAATCGCTACAAGGGGCGCAAGTTGGATAGTCCCAATTACAATGGGCTAGGCCAACATTGCACGTTGCCCCACTAATGCTGCAGGCTTTCTTGTTTCCGGCATGTTTGGGGTACTTAAGACAATAATTAATCAGAAAAATATCTTGCGAACAACCGGTGACCACGTTTGGTATACTTGAAAACAATTAGCTCCAAAAAATAACTTGAGGGTTTCCGCTGACCTGAAGTAGAAATATGGATCGGAACGGTTACTCCAATGCACTGTTTTCAACATATTCGGCAGTTTGACACAGTAGAGAAAGCGATTGAGGTTTGCCGTCAACATCAACTGAACTCTACCGGTCATCCAAAGTGTTCTGTGTCAGAATGCCAGAAGAACATGTTATTTGTAAAGTCACTGCTTTTTTCTTTGAGAATGCCAATCTGGAGCTGCCGCTCTAATCTCTTTATCTCCTCGCCTGGTCAGCCGGGCGGCCGCCGCGCGTTAAGGTCAGAGCAAGTGCCTAATGCGCCGGCCGCTGAGGGACCGATAAAACCCATGTTTACCTAGCTATCTATCCTATTTTAGACTAAAATTCTCACCGCACAGTCCGCAGTTCTTTCCTGAGCCCAACTTGAGGAATTTGTTACTCAACTTCAGTCGGTCGTGTTCTTCTGGGTGCTGATTTTTTCGATGCTTCAGGCGACCACTTTTGTACGAATAACTCCGATCACAGAATTCGCATTTGAACTGCTTTTCCTTCTCTTCGTAGACCGCCATGATCGATACGTTTACTAACTATAAATACAGAAACAATAAGCAACCAAAAAATAATTAATAAATTACCGTCATTTTACAGCAGCGCGTTTTATAGTGGCGGATATTCCACGTGCGTTTTTTTAGAAACTCCGCCACCGCGGCGGATAACATGAGAATATTTACGCGCAAGTGGGTCTGAGAGCCAAAATTTTGGGGGAGGGGGGTGGGCACTAAAAAACGCTCAGAAATCGAAAAAATCGCAATTTTTGGGCTAAAAATCGCAAAAAATCGCTAGTTTGGGCTGAAATACAGCTAAAAAGTGCTGTTTTGCAGGCGATTTTGGCAATTTTTGTGTCTGAAATTGTAAAAAATTGCAAAAATTTGCTTGAAAATTTACTTGCCAGAAAAATCGGAGGGGGGGGGGGTCGGTGAAATCGACAACGGGGGGGGGGCGGGGGGGGTCCCCATCTGGGGGGGTCTGGCCTAAGTCGGGTGGGGGGCAGACCCCCCCAGACCCCCCTGTTACATGTATGGTCGTTGGTATCTCCCGGGAGGAGGCCCATTCCCCCCACCCCGGCGCTGCCGCGGCCGGATTACGGTATGCGCTATCTGCTCTATGTTTGGTGTGAAAATATATTTTCCTTCCCCTCCACTGAGGTTTTTGAGAGGTCAGAAATGATTTTATATTTGGAAAATGCGTCTCTAGGAGTTCTTTTATGCTTCTAAAACAGGAGCGTGTCTATACTGATACGTCCATCTAGGGGTATTTTTATGTTTTTAAAACAGGGCCCTTGGAGCGTTCCTATACCCTATACCGATGCGTTCCTATACCCTAGGGGTACTTTTATGTTTTTAAAACAGGCCCTCCGGAGCGTTCCTATACCAGTGGCGGATCCAGGATTTCCCAATGGGGGGGGGGCGGTGGGTGGAGCCAAAATAGACCTTCACCGCCGCTGCCGGTGCCCAACAAGGACGAGAAAATTTCGCAAAATTAACCTTCAAAACGTGTTTAAAAAGCATTTTGAGCTTAAAATTGACAGAAATTACAAGTTTTAGTAGTTTAAAGCGGCCTGGTTGGGCTTCTGCCCGACCAGGCGAGAAATTTTTGAAAATTTAGCCTTCGAAAACGTGTTTAAGAAGCATTCTGAGCATAAAATAGACAATTGCGCAACCACAAATTCAAATAGCGGAAAATTACTAACCTGGAAAAGAAAACGCGTATGTCGACCGAAAAGATTACACAGTCGGGCGCACTTGAGCCCTCTTCTAATCGCACACACAGACACACCTCTTTAGGGTCAAAAGGCGTTGAGAGTCTCGCGCTGCGCTGACTTGGCCAGTTAGTGACCCAATAATTAATTACAGATCTATCCCTATGCGGCGCTCGCTGGGCCGGCCGTGAGACTGCCAGATTTAGATAGCCAATAGCAGTGCAGCGCGGCCGGCCGAGGTTACCGCGCCAAATTTAACTGCTGACCAGTACTAGCACTTTTGGCACTACCATCCCAAAAGTCACCTTGGTGCCCCCTTGTGTTTTTGAGAAGGTCGGTCCGGCCAATGGGGGGGGGGCGGTCGCCCCCCCCGCACCCCCCCTGGATCCGCCACTGTCCTATACCGATGCGTCCCTAGGGGTATTTTTATGTTTTTAAAACAGGCCCTCCGGAGTGTTCCTATACCGATGCGTCCCCTAGGGGTATTTTTATGTTCTTAAAACAGGCCCTCCGGAGTGTTCCTATACCGATGCATCCCCTAGGGGTACTTTTATGTTTGGAAAACAGGCCCTCCAGAGCGTGCCTATACTGATGCGTCTCTAGGGATACTTTTATATTTGGAAAATTGTCGGGCCCAGACCCAACCCAGGCCTCCAAAAGTCGATGACGGTAAATACGTAAATGGGAACCGAACTGGAGCTGAAGTTGCACCGTACCTGATAACAGCAAATGGGAGGGATGTTTGCACTTGCAGGCAGGTATTCTGAAAATAATTGGCATACCGGGTGTCGGTATTTATAAAAATTGCAACTACTTGGAGATGTAAGCTGTTCTGTTTTAGTGCTTTTACTACCACTTCTCTGTGAATTCGTTTAAACTTCGCGCGCTTTGTGTTGTTTCACATGCAGCAATATTACAGTAACCTGCCGCGGCAGCGCCGGGTGGGGGGAATGGGCCGGGAATCGTATCTCCCGATCAAAGTGGTCCACTGTCTGGACGGTCTGTACCAAAGTGGTCCAAATCCAATTTCTGATTGTTTTGGCTTCTGCAATGCTGTGAAGTGAAATAAGCACACACACATGCTCTGACGTAGAAAACCGAAGATTCGGATTAACCTATTGGAGCACAACCACTTTTAATGTGCAAACGCGTTCTTTGTTGGTTTCACAACACAACGGTAACTCTTGCTGCTTGCTTGTATCCGCCGGGCCACTAGCCAGCTTAGAGGCAATCATCCCTGTCTGGAGTGCTTGATAGAACAATGCGTCCATGGCACGTAAATTAGGCACTTCAGCATTTCGATGTGCACGTTCCTCAAATTAATGAATAATTCCGTGAAATGAAAGATACTCTATAATTCCAACACTCTAGTTACACAATCAATTTACCAGAACCATTATGGCACTACAGATGGCAAATATTAGGATTTTCAAATATATATGTATATGTGTATATACAAAGTAGGTTCAAATGTATATGAATATGTATATATACATATGCAAACAAAAATAGAATTATTGCATATTTTTTTGCATATTATTGCATATGTATATATACAAAGTAGGTTCAAATGTATATGAATATGTATATATACATATGCAAACAAAAATCAAGGGACCCGCGGTAGCGGCGTCCCGTCGGGTTTTGGTCTCGGGAGTGTTACAAGAGCGTCGGGAGCGTCGTTTGTATATTACGTTGTGCATTTTCCGCTTCGGCTGTCTGGACACGCTACGCTTTACCACGCTACGTTCGGCCGTGCCGCGGTACCTATATTATGCGTGATTTCGATTTGAATTTCGATATGGCCGTTGTAGCGTCGTTTTGTATTTTGTCGACGCTCCACGTGTTGTACGACGAGCGTGGTTTTAAAATCTGAACGTAATTTTGTCCACCTACGGCGCCCGGGGGGGGATAAAACCTGAAAGTAATTTTTGTCCACCTACGACGCCCGGGCTCAGTATCCCCGGGCGCCGAATTTACGGCGTACCCAAATAGGATAAATGCGGTTCGCAGTTAGATAGTTGGGTTCATCATACTCTCCCTGTTGTCTTGACTTTATTTTCTTTCTGTTGATGGTCTGCCGGTTTATATGTATCCCACTGTTACCATTTTTTATTTATTTTCTTTCTGTTGCTGGTTTCCTAGTTTATGAGTATCCTTCTGTTACTGGTTTTGTTAGGAATAGTGTTTATTGAACTGATCCTATGAATTAAGAAGTGCTCAGACGATTTTAATTAAACAAACATCAATCGGAATCAGCTTCGTGAAGAAACAATCCGATTATCTGGCATGGCAGCTGTTAGCAAGAGGACGATCAGTTATCAGCTCTAGACGTTCAATCAGGCGAAACATTATTATTCTTGTCAAAAGAGCGCATCTGCTTGTGGCCATCTGAACAAGTGCACCGGATGTGGAGCTATTCTGAAAAGTCCGCACCTCCCACACTATGCTACAATAGCAGACACGCATGCGTTTGAACAAACGAGTACACTCACCAGTGACACGTGGACTGACACTGAGCATGTGTGCAGCTAGTAGGGAGGGCGGCAACCCAACGGAAGGATGTGGTGGGTTTGTGTGTGAGGTCACGGGTGGCATCCTGCTGGGGCTATGGCCCTGCTGGGACAGTCCCTCCATTAGGGCCCGACCGGATACAAATTTCTACTGGATCCGGATCCGGATATGCCCATATCTGGCCGGATCCGGATCCGGATATGCCGGATATCATTGATCAACTTAAATTTTTTTACAATGCAATAAACCACATACAGGGTGTCTCAAAAAATAATCACATTTCTTTTTACTGCCATTTCCGCAAATTTTGACCAAATAGGCCGAAAGTTGGACTATAGGTGCCAAAATTCGGGGAATTTTATGTGTTCTCGAGAAATTTCAAAAAAGTGAAAGTTGGTAATTTCAATAGCGATAGCCGGTCATCGAAAAAACGTTATATTATATTATCGCCTAAACTCTAACGATAGCTTTGGAGTTCATGCGTCAATTTTTTACACACGAATTACCCTGAACTTCTGCGTTTACACTCCAAATTTCATCCAATTCTGACAAAAATTAGGAAAGACACAGGAAAAGGAAATGTTTCCATTTTTCGCTGACCGGCTTTCACTATTGCAATTACCAAATTTCACTTTTTTGAAATTTCTCGGGAATGAGTCAAACCTAGTGCACCACACTTTAACATATAAAATTCCCCGAATTTTGGCACCTATGGTCCAAATTTCAGCCTATTTGGTCAAAATTTGCGGAAATGTCAGTAAAAAAATGCGATCATTTTTTGAGACACCCTGTATATACATTTCTTTGTTCTATAATAGTTGATTCAAAACAACATCTGATAATTGTGGTTCAAACAACGCAAGTTATACTTATTAAACAACAACATTTCTACATTTTCGGGCTTCAGAGAGAAGGAGATGGAAGAATTGACGATGCCGTTGCCCAACCAGACCTCTTCAGACTACAATACCTCCTAATTTCTGTTAATACTATACTGAGATGCTTTCAAAAGCGTTTTTCAAGCTAATTTTGTTCATATTTTCTCGCCCTGATCGGGCCGTGACTCAACCAGAGATCTAAGAATTTCATACTTCCTTTTGCAAAATCCTGAGCAAACCAATAAGTAAGGGGAAGACAAATTGGGACATATTGTACAGGTAAAAAGGGTTTACGAGAAGCCTTACTCTAAGTGGCAAAGATAAACCACCAGTGATGTACAATGTATGTGAAAAGCGATTCCGCACTCTGGTGATATTTTGAGAGTGGGCTTTTACCATTTTGTGCAGTTAAATAGCGAAAAATATCCTAAAATGACTGGAACTAATCTAATTTTATGTTCAAATACGTAAAAAAATCACCTTTTTTCATCTGTGACTGATATCCGGCATATCCGGCAGGTAATATCCGGATCCGGTACCGGATCCGGATATGGCCATATCCGGCCGGATCCGGATCCGGGTCCGGATCCGGATATCCGGTCGGGCCCTACCCTCCATCCTAGCCACAATGCGCAAGGCATGCCTAATTTCGTTCATTTGTGTAATTTAGTCATATCGAGTTTGTAAGCACTGATTGATACCATATTCGGCAGTGTTTGAAAAATGATGAGTGTTTTGCAACAGTGAACCGCACTGCACTTCTTCCGCAGCGCGAACGGCACAGCGTCGTTCTTATCCGAAATGGGTATGGAGCAAACCGTACTTACCCTAAATGGGTACGGATCGCGGGGATATTACAGCCGTACCTACGCCCATTCAGATATTCAGGGGTAACCGGGCCGATAATCGATGAAGTAAGGCGATATGAAGGAGAGCTCGTCATCTGCGGTAGCAATGCAGTCATTGGTTGTGGACGTGCTGGTGTGTTAGAGTGTAAAACCATAATCTATAGGGCGAAAGCAGTTGTTTCATGCCGTATTCGGTCGTATTTGTTAAAGATTTACAATTTGGGTGCGTATGCTATACAGAATCTGTTGCGAGACCAGAAAACGTGTCAGTCAGAGGTATAGCTGAATATAGCATGTGGCAATTAGATGTTGACGTGTAAAATAATAATCAGGAGATCGTGAGCAGTGGTTTGATACCGCATTCGGTCGTCTGTGTTCAAAATTTGAAGTTCGAGTGATCTACCCACCGTGGGCAGGAAAAAAGAAAAGTATAAATAAGAAGTAGGCCTATAAAATAGGTGTCATCGTTTTTTCGTATAAACGTAGAATGCCAAGTAGAAGCTGGATGGGGTTGAAGTGATCGCTGCCTGGCTGCCTTAGAATTTCGGGTGAGCAAGTTACGTTTAACTGTATTGATGATATTTTTTATTTTATGCTTATATACAGTCATGTCTCGTTAAATATCCGGACAAGTTGGGACCGGCCTATTTTGTCCGGATTAGCGAATTTCCGGATTGACGAATGAAAGCTGAAACACTGTTTTCGGGGTCAAAGGTCTAAATGATAGCTTTTTGTCAGTTGCATGTTAGATTATGCAGCTGTATCTACCTCCTATTAAAAGCCAAAAGCTTATTTCAGCTGATTATAGCTCCTAAAAAGGCAAAAATAATCACGTTCTGACTCAACGAAAAGCATTATTCAATTGAAAATTCACACCTGAATTATAAAATTGCGCGTGGATTTTGTCCAAATTAATGAAATCCGGATTAACGAATCACTTTACCATACAAGTTTCGAGGTTGGGACCCCAAATCTTCTGTCCGGATTAACGAATCCGGATCTGGATTAGCGAGTCATATAACATGGGGGAAAATTGGAACCTGGCCTAATCTTGTCCGGAAGGCGAATATCCGGATTAACGAGGTCCGGATTAACGAGACATGACATGACTGTATTTTTTCTAGATCTTCATTAACAACTCAAGGTCGTGAGGGAGTACGAGGAGAAATTGTGGAAGTTGTTAAGGCGGCAATCGAAGTCTGGACAGTTTCGGTCGCTGTTGGTATTTTCATTTATTTTTTAATATGCTGTGTCATCTCGGGTGGTACAATTCAGGGAGAGTTTTGGGTATCAGATTCGTGTCTAACTCATGTGTGGGGTAGGCTGGCAGAGCTGACATATCTGGTATAGTCAGAAGTTTGTTTTGGCAAAGTTTTTTGAGACGTAGAATAGCAACTACACATACAGTCAGGACTTACATAGGGCATAATATAGTAGAGGTCCCATTATGGTACCGGTAAGTAATTTATTCAACTTAACAGTGGTATTTGTGACTGGTACAAATGCCGTTAAATATTTAATTGTCATTGCCAACCGAGATCGGGCAGACATGTATAGTGGGGGGTCGGCGGAATCGGCCGATATGGTGTGCGTTGGACATCCCTATGGCCCCAAAGTAAAACCCTAAAACAGTTCCGCCCAACTCCCTCTGGGTAGCCAGCAATGACCATCCATGGTTCTCTCTGATGGGGGTCATTTTCCATAGTAAAACTCCAAAACACCCCTCACGGAAATGAACGTTTCTCTGGGGGGCGAGCAAACTCAGACCCGTGCTATGCAGCGTTCGAAAGCTCACATCATGGGCTTTCAGAATCTGTAATAAAATTTATGGTGATTTTTGTTGTCTCAAAAATAATCGATCCCGAAATATCGATTTATCACGATTTTATCAGTTTTCAGTAGCCAAATAAAATGGTTTGGCATGAAAATTTAATGAGCATATTAGGTTTTCTGACACGGCAAATTCAATGGCGTGATCCATTTGTGCATAGGATCATGTGATCAATCGATAGCCAGCAATGGCCATCCATGGTTCTCTCTGATGAGGGCCATTTTCCGTAGTAAAACTCCAAAACACCCCTCACAGAAATGAACGTTTCTCTGGGGGGCGAGCAAACTCAGACCCGTGCTATGCAGCGTTCGAAAGCTCACATCATGGGCTTTCAGAATCTGTAATAAAATTTATGGTGATTTTTGTTGTTTCAAAAATATTCGATCCCGAAGTATCGATTTATCACGATTTTATCAGTTTTCAGCAGCCAAATAAAATGGTTTGGCATGAAAATTTGATGAGCATACTAGGTTTTCTGACACGGCAAATTCAATGGCGTGATTCATTTGTGCATAGGACCATGTGATCAATCGATAGCCAGCAATGGCCATACATGGTTCTCTCTGATGAGGGCCATTTTCCATAGTAAAACTCCAAAACACCCCTCACGGAAATGAACGTTTCTCTGGGGGCGAGCAAACCCAGACCCGTGCTATGCAGCGTTCGAAATATTTGCACAGCAAAAAATCGATAATCAATCAATATTGATTATCGAATTAAAACGCGATGATACGGTAGCTCTAAAACGACATCATGTTTGAAATCGACATGCCCAAAAACCGCTAACATCATAGCCTGTGTAGTTGGAATATTTGCACAGCAAAAAATCGATAATCAATCGATATTGATTATCGAATTAAAACGCGATGGTAGCTCTAGAACGATATCATGGTTAATCGGCATGCAAGAAAACCACTAACATTATTAGCCTGTGTAGTTGGAAATATCTGCACAGCAAAAAATCGATAATCAATCGATATTGATTATCGAATTAAAACGCGTTGGTAGCTCTAGAACGATATCATGGTTGAAATTGGCATGCTAGAAAACCACTAACATTATTAGCCTGTGTAGTTCGATCATTTGCACAGCAAAAATTCGATAATTGATCAAATATCGATTATCGATTGATCACGTGATGATAGCTGTAAATTGATGTCGCGAATGAATTTGGCATAGCAGAAAACCCCCAATTTGGTAATCCCATTTTCCTTCTTAGCTGATTTAGTGAGGTGCTGAAAACTGATAAAATCGTGATAAATCGATACTTCGGGATCGATTATTTTTGAAACAACAAAAATCACCATAAATTTTATTGCAGATTCTGAAAGCCCATGATGTGAGCTTTCGAACGCTGCATAGCACGGGTCTGAGTTTGCTCGCCCCCCAGAGAAACGTTCATTTCTGTGAAGGGTGTTTTGGAGTTTT
Source organism: Sabatieria punctata (assembly GCA_030248155.1). Lineage (NCBI taxonomy): Eukaryota > Metazoa > Nematoda > Chromadorea > Araeolaimida > Comesomatidae > Sabatieria > Sabatieria punctata. Next base: position 52,808 of record JASANB010001301.1, read on the forward strand.
ACTATGGAAAATGGCCCTCATCAGAGAGAACCATGGATGGCCATTGCTGGCTATCGATTGATCACATGATCCTATGCACAAATGGATCACGCCATTGAATTTGCCGTGTCAGAAAACCTAGTATGCTCATTAAATTTTCATGCCAAACCATTCTATTTGGCTGCTGAAATCTGATAAAATCGTGATAAATCGATATTTCGGGATCGATTATTTTTGAAACAACAAAAATCACCATAAATTTTATTACAGATTCTGAAAGCCCATGATGTGAGCTTTCGAACGCTGCATAGCACGGGTCTGAGTTTGCTCGCCCCCCAGAGAAAAGGTCATTTCCGTCGGGGGTGTTTTGGAGTTTTACTATGGAAAATGGCCTTCATCATAGAGAACCATGGATGGCCATTGCTGGGTACCCAGAGGGAGTTGGGCGGAACTGTTTTAGGGTTTTACTTTGGGGCCATAGGGATGTCCAACGCACACCATATAGGCCGATTCCGCCGACCCCCCACTATACATGTCTGCCTGATGGCCGCCCGATCTCGGTTGACAATGACAATTAAAGGTGATCAGTACTCATGAGAAGACGCTGACGTACTGTACTAAGATTCGCTTGGAAGTGGAACGGATCCCAATGGCGTTTTGCCCTGGTTCAGGTAAGATAACCAAATATTTCATAATTCTTCCTTGCGTAAACTGTAATTTTAGGGAGTTTCTGGTAGAGGCTGAGGAAAGCGCCAACAGCAAGCCATCTGAGTGGGTGAAGAGTGGAGGTGGAGATTATTGACCAGCATGTAAGTGCCCTGTGGATAAGCAGTAGTCTTCTGATAGAAACGTGGATACTTGTCACATGTCTAGATCATACATGGGCCGCGGGGGGTCGGGGGGGGGGGTTGCCCACCCCCAACTTGGGCTCGACCCCCCCCCCAAACGACCCCACCCACCCACCTGAAGCCGACTTTTGTTCCTGACCCCACCCACCAAAATCGCCGCGACCCCCCAAACCGGCAGGGCAGGCCCACCCCCAATTTTCGGATTTTGACTACCCCCAACCCATTTTTCCGGCCCATGTATGGTCTAGATACCGGTGGCTGTTAAAATTAGGAGCGGTATGTGCCAGAAAACGTTGTGTCATACAAAAACTATTCCAGATACCTCGGCAAACAAACTACGGTGACTGCGGAATTTTCGTCTTGGCCTTTGCTGCATTTCTAGCAAGCGGTTGACGCATTGATGCAGAACCAAACCAAGTGACCGTTTTGTTCTCATAAACTTGTGCTTGTATTCACGCGTTTGTTTTTAGCAAAAAATGGTGACAGCTGACGGCCTATTTGCCGTACTGCGCAGAGAACGAATTGAACCGGCTAAACTTCCTGAGGGAAAAATGAAACTAATCTGCAGACATTGTTTTTTGTGATCATTTAGGTCTATGAACAATGCTTGTTCCATGTCGCTCGCAAACGCTCTCATTTTCGGCTCTTCATTGCAAACCTGTTGTGTGGTTCTATACCTGGTACAGACTAAGCTAGGTTTCCCTGGTGAATTGCGAGGGAAGCAGCGTGCATTTCACTTATGCATGACGCACTGATGCTCCGATTTTGATACATCGACAATACCCCCCACCAATTTGGAAGTACCAGCTTCTGCTCAGCATTGTGATTAAGTTTTAGGCTTCGACATTGATTGGAGATTAGGCTTAGGATGAACTTGAGCGTATTTTAGGATCTATCTTAGCCTCAGCTTAATCAGTTAGGTTTTCGCTGATGCGCGGGGATAGTGTCCCACAATTGCCACTCTTTAGCGAAAAACAGCAGCGCCGCTACGCCACTTACATTTCATCTCTGAAAATTGGCTACCGTAGTAGACAGATTGATGTTTTCGTGTTGAAAAACCAAAGACTATGTCGAGTACGGTAGCTAGAAACGAACGGATCTAAGAGAATCGAAAATTTTTGAACAAAGCAGAAACCGAGTGGATTGTAAACAGAATATAGTTGCGTTTTTCTTCTAAGCTGTGTTACATTTCTGATAAGTCCTTCACTAACGCTGTTTTTGATAACGCTATTTGTCTGTTGACAGCGATGTATCGCTTGTTACAGGTGGCTCGTGACTGAAATCGTACCATTGTACAATGCACAGTCGTGTCTTGTTAGTGTGAATGTCCACTAGTCGGTTAATCATTCGGAAGAGCAGAACGAGTAAAGCGTTTTGCCTTTGCTTCATTAATCAGATTCTCTAAACCTACAAAAATTAGCCGAACTTGTCCGTATTAGCTGTTTCGCTTGGCTACTCTTCGTTTACGGCTGAAACGTTCGTTTGCCTGTGTTTCATAACGTCCTGGGTCGTTGGCCAAAAAGTTGAGTAACTGTTACACTCCAGCAAATAAGGTCACATGAACAAGTTTACAAGTGCCTTTGCTGCAGCGCTTTATTAGCTCCAGAGAGAGGGCGCAGTGCACGCGGGCAGTGTAAACGGTGCCAATTCTGACTGGCGCCGGCAAGGAACTAGTAGAGGCGTCTGGAGCGCTGAGGTAGGCCGGGGTACCGTGTTGACTGCCTGTTTCGCTGCGCTGGTGTTAGTTGGTTTGATTGACATGACCTATTAATAGTTGGAGTTGGTATGCGAGGTTGTAAACAAATAACCAAATCTATATAGACCACAAAAAGGCATAGAAATCACATGAAAATTAGCGGGTCATAGACCCGCAAAAAGACCGTCGGGTTTTGAGATTAGTCAGCACAAAAAGGCATAGAAATCACCCCCTCCAAATATCAGAACCAATCAACTCAAAATCAAACGAAATCATTTTAGAACCACGAAAAAACAAAACAACGTTAAAAACACCGCAAATGTAAGAGGCAAACAGATCGATTTTCAGAAAAAAAATCAACAGCAATAAAAGCAGTGCTACAGCAAACGCAATAAATTTGCATAAAGCAAATTGACATAACCAAGCCCAAACATGTAGCCATCACTTCCAAAACTAGTTCACTAAAGCAAAAAAACCGAAAGCATCCTACCAAAACTCGACAGCGCTCAGTGGTCCTAACGAAAGCCCAAAACTTTATGGATGCGCTGTCGAGTTTTGGTAGGATGCTTTCGGTTTTTTGCTTTAGTGAACTAGTTTTGGAAGTGATGGCTACATGTTTGGGCTTGGTTATGTCAATTTGCTTTATGCAAATTTATTGCGTTTGCTGTAGCACTGCTTTTATTGCTGTTGATTTTTTTTTCTGAAAATCGATCTGTTTGCCTCTTACATTTGCGGTGTTTTTAACGTTGTTTTGTTTTTTAGTGGTTCTAAAATGATTTCGTTTGATTTTGAGTTGATTGGTTCTGATATTTGGAGGGGGTGATTTCTATGCCTTTTTGTGCTGACTAATCTCAAAACCCGACGGTCTTTTTGCGGGTCTATGACCCGCTAATTTTCATGTGATAGAATTATTGCATATTTTTTGCAGATTTGTATATTTTCATAAAACTGCAGAATTTTGCAAAAAAACTGATTTTTTAGTCAGAATTCGCTTGCAACAATATTGCTAAATGAGTTCAAACTACTTTAGCCTTGAGAAAACAGTGAATTCCAAGCACAAAATGTCTTACAAGAGGCAAAACCTATTCGGTATTAGGTTAGCTCTAGTGTAAATTTTTATTTCCATGAGAAATACTTGAATCAGGGGGCTTTAGCAATAAGAAAATAATTTTCAACACTTTATTTCCTCACAGCAAACAGTGGCCTAGTCTAACCAACACAGTGTTGGCCTTAAAAATAGACCGCCTGGCCTTTTTTCGAGTTTTCTGAATAATTTCAAATGGCCCCCATTCTGTCGATTTTCAACCAAATGAAAATATTTTTGGCACGACTATTATTATTATTTCTTAAGAGTTTATTTTGGCCAGGTCCTAGTCTGCTAGTCTTCTATAGCCTCGAGTTATGCCCTTCCGAAATGAACGGACCCGAATTTTCAGACGTCAGTTTTAACATAACTATGTATCTCACGAACTCATCGGATCTTTTTGGGTCTGTTCATTTCGGAAGGGCATAACTCGAGGCTATAGAAGACTATCCAAAAAGCAAACACTAAACTTCTGAATGATAGCCAGGTGGAAGAGAAGGCCAAATTAAGAGCGAAATTTGGGTACAGCACGTTGGTTTTAGCATAGATAATAATCATAAATTAGCACTGCATACTATCACTAGAAATATACAAACGGAAATATACAAACCGTTTGCATATTAGGTTCGTTTGCATATGTATAAAACATATTGGAAAATCGAATACATATGTATATGTATATGTATATATGCAAACGAAAAACAATGTATATTATGCAAACAATGTATATGTGTCGTAGGGAGAAACGGAATTCAGGGAGATTCGGAATCTCCCTAGGGAGAAGTGGAATTCCGTCTCTCCCTAGGGTTTTAGGGAATATGACGTCTATTCCCTCACTCCCTAGGGAGATTCGGAATCCGCAACGCGCCGCATAAAAGGTCACTCGAATCGGTCGCTCTTTTGCCCTCAGGCTCTCCGAGAACAACTTTTACAACCTGTCCCAGTCTTAATTGGCACCTAAGCAACAGCGGTTCAAACGGCATGCCGATATAAGTCCTGTAAATATTGCACTTTTACTTCTATACAGTCAAGAATCTAAAGCGCAAGTAAACAAAGAATTATGTGCAGACTTACATTATCTATTATTAGAATAATTACTGAAACGAAGTTGGGAGTCTTTACTAGTAATCTGGCACACACAACACACAAACACTCTCAAGCGCACGCACACACAACTGCTCGGTAACTCGCTGATACAAACACTCACACAAAACTATCAAATTCTTCATCACTCCCCTTTCAACGAGTGTCGACTGGCCGCCGCTGTGCCTGACAATCGGGGGAAAGTGAGAACTGCGGGAACTGCTCCGCCTCTGTTGACTCGACATCTCCAGTAACCTGCTCTGCACTAACACCTTGTTGACTCGATCTCTTGCGCGCTACATCTCGGCCTTTCTGTGCCTTCGCTTGCACCTGTTGCCTTGTCATCGGTAAAACAAACTGCCGTCTCTTGTCCAACAAACCAGAACGATTCATCATACTCCTCCGTCTTCTTCTCACTCTCTTTCTTCTTCTCCTCCCAACTCTCCTTCTCATTCTCTTCACTCTCAACTTCTTCCTCACCATCCTTCTTCTCTTTAATATCCTTTTACTTCTCAAAACCTTGCTCCACATAACTTTCTTTCTCATCATTCTCTCTCCTCTCAGCACTCTTTTCCTCATCTTTTTCACCTTCTTCTTCCTCCTCTTCTTCCTTCTTCCTCCAAATATCCTTTCTCTTCCTCTCTCACCTTCCTCCCTTTCTTCTCTCTTCCTTCTCACAAACCTCTCCAAACGAAAACCAGAGCTCATAATTTCACAAGGTGCTTGCTGCACAAAATCAATGGGAACAAACTGAGAACGGCTTTCCGCCAAACAAAGAGACTCTGGAACTCCATCGACTGACTGCGCGTCATCCTTCTCTACTTCTTTCTTCCTTCCCCTCTTTATCTTTCTGCTTTCCACATCTAAGAGAACAGGATCGTCCTTCACTGAGCAAACTTCTAATCGATCAACAATTGAACCACCTTGGACGTCCTGAAGAAAAGCCGAATCCTTAGTGTCGGCAGAGGCCACATCGTCGGGTTCGTCCGCGTGTGCCCCAAGAAGCGCGCATTGAGAAGGTGCTTTGTGCACAATACCAACCGGAACGCTGGGAAAATGGCTCACGGCCAAAGAAGGAACATCGAGTGCTTGATTGCCTCGGAAAATTGCAACACGGAAACCCAAAAGAGCTGCGCTTGTAGAAGTAAGTAGAACTGGGTCAGATGCCTTGGCCGCTGGGTTCACCACGAAAGACATGCAAGTGCAGTGGTGACTATCGGTAGACACTGACAGATGCACAACATCGCATAAGCGGGAATCTCCAAACACAGACCAAAAAGTGCGACTTTGGGGAACATGACGCAACCAGTGAGCCTTTGTGTAATCAGCGACTGAAGAACTAATGACGTTGACCTGAGCCCCAGTATCGATGATAGCCGAAAACGTAGTGCGATCGTTACCAAAGGACAATGGGATGTAGAGATCAGACTGGAAACGAATCTCGGGTCTCGGCACCAATGAAACGAAGTTGGGAGTCTTTACTAGTAATCTGGCACACACAACACACAAACACTCTCAAGCGCACGCACACACAACTGCTCGGTAACTCGCTGATACAAACACTCACACAAAACTATCAAATTCTTCATTACTTAGGAAAGTCGCACTTTTTTCCGCCATGGCATTTGGGTGAGCACATTAAACCTGCTGGGCGTAATGCCTTCTACAACTACTCCACCTGAGCTACTAATAGCTGCTTTCCACAAATCGTATTCGGCTCTGTCACTAGGTAGTAGAAGTCTCGGCATTCTTACGCCCAAACAGTAGAAAGCCGTTCCTTAGCTCTGATGGCCTGCTCTACCAGAAGCGCGGCGCGGCAGAGGTGAAACCCGGTTTTGCTTGTAAATAATCAGCTCTTTTATGTAGCGCGTATTGCGTACAATATACAAAATTAAAAACGAAACATTTGTCTGTCTGCTTATTGTAAATCTAATGTTCGGTTCACTAAAATTGCCTAACGGTTTGAACCGCTGTTGCTTTGGTGTCAATTAAGACCGGCCCAGAGAAGGACAGGCTATAAAAGTTGTTCTCGGAGAGCCTGAGGGCAAAAGAGCGACCGATTCGAGTGACCTTTATGCGGCGCGTTGCGGATTCCGAATCTCCCTAGGGAGTGAGGGAATAGAGGTCATATTACCTAAAACCCTAGGGAGAGACGGAATTCCACTTCTCCCTAGGGAGATTCCGAATCTCCCTGAATTCCGCTTCTCCCTACGACATATGTATATGTATATATACAGACAACTGTATATGGCACACCTTCGATCCGGGCCTCAGATGATACCAGATAGTATAGCACTTGTAAGTGCAGCTAGTGGTACGCTATATGGCATAAGCCTGTTGTTGTTATTTCCCTGACTGTACAAGCACTGATTAAAATACTAATCTGCGTATGCAGCAATGGAAGGACCCAGCAAAATGAACTGTCAGTGGATCACTTGCTATTAGGGTATGAATATCGACAATGGTGATGACATAGTTTTCTGCCGAAACGATTGTTACTTTTCTTTTTGGAATACTCTGTACATATTTGCAAACCAAAAATTTTAAAATAAATTACTTGTGCTTTCTTCTTTCGCTTTGCCAAGTACGCCTGCACTCGACATGTGTGTGTGTCACTCTGATGCCCAACAAACGCGAAATTGCACCCTTTTGGACCGAATTTCGCCAGCTTCGTATTGATAGTGCCCTAACCCGACACTTTTCCGTTGGTTCCATATGGGGCCTTGGACAGATGAGACGTTGGAAGAGGAACGAAAAACGTTGTTTTTGGTGATGACGTTGGTTTGTAGAAAAAGTAGGTACCGATAATAAAACAATGACCGACCGATAGCAAAACAAGCAGGAAAAACAGATTGTAGCGCAGTTAAAAGAAAGTAGAAAACCGGGTTGACTGTTGGCTGTTGACGACGCTCATTAACCGACCAATAATGGTGTTATTGGTGAGCCGAACGGAGAAGAAGACGACCCGAGCGCTACCCAAGCCACACTGAGGCAATTGGAGCAGGACGCGGCAGAACCATGCACAGAAGTACCCTGCTACTGGACACTAATTTGTTTGTTTTCGTACTATGTATGTGTGCACATATTTCGGCGCCCGTGCTAATCCATTCTTTATTATTAATTGCATTGTCGTGTTAGAACTCTTTGTTTAAGCCATTCCAAGTGCGCGGTTGTATGGCGGCCGCCAGTGTCTTTTTGTTGTTTGTCAGCCATCTTGTATCGTTGTGTAGTATACCGTATATGCGAGATTAATTGCCAGTCACATCCCTGCTGCCGTATTGGTTTGGATCAGGGGGGGGGGGGTCCGACCGGAACAAATCTCAAAATATGATGGGCGCCATCAAGCTCAGCGCACGTACCGACGGTGTGCCTTAACCGATCCGGTCGTGTTACCCACCGTTCGATAGGTCTTTGTGTTGGCTTTCAAATGAGCTAAACAGCGCCGTCATACAACCATGTTTACGCGCGAAATTCAAATTTTAGTGACTCGGCTCTATTATTTGATTTTCTACCTAAACGGGAAACGTTGCCATTTTTGCAATTTTGATCGTAGGTCAATGCGCCAACCGTCAAACGACGCAGCGTGACGAGATCTACAGTTTCCATGCATCGCTATCGTTCTACGCCTTCCGGCGCCAACACTAGATGTCTGAGAGTGAAGCAGTCGAATTTGGCCGTTTTTGCCAAATATTCCTGAGTAGTTTTCAGGCCATAGTTCACTTCGCGGTTGATAGATTTAGCTGGTTCATGCACGAAAACACTCCTAATTGAACGCAGAATGCTAATAACACAACCTGTGCGCTCGGCAATCCAAGCAATCCACTGTAGGACCTCCAGTATCAGCATTACCCGACTATCGGGAAAAAGTATGTCCGAAAGATGATCGATTTTCTCGCTAACGAAAAACAAATTTGCATATCTGCTGAATACGATTTTTAGAGCACATCAAGACCTTTCATTTGGTGCATTACATGCCCTTGTAGCATATCGGCAATATGGTGTTCATTTTCGATTTTTCTTTTTTGTATGATTTGAGAGCTGGATTTTTGACAGTTTTTGGTCTGTTTCTTGCGCAATAATGATCGCATTGAGTCCGTTCTGCTGTCATATGAATCGCCACGGTCCGCTGCGTCTTTTGATGGATAGCTTATTTGGATTGGTCCACGCCAGGGGGGTGCAACCAGAACAAATCCATACATGTAGTTGGGGGGGGGGGTTTCGGAGAAAATTCCCCCCCCCCAGCCGGATTCGGGGGGGGGAATTTTTTGAAACCCTATTTTGGGTTTGTAAACCTGCAAACAGGGTTCCAGAAGCCCTGATTAGGGTTTCAGAAACCCAACTTGGGTTCCAGGTCCCTAGTTTGGGTTTCAAAAACCCTAAATAGGGTTCCGGAACCCTGTTTTGGGCTTAAAAAAACCTAAATAGGGTTCCGAAACCCTGTTTTGGGTTACTGAAAACCTAAATAGGGTTCCGGAACCCTAATTTGGATTACTGAAACCCTAATTTGGGTTTCTGAAACCCTAAATAGGGTTCCGGAACCCTAATTTGGGTTACTGAAACCCTAATTTCGGTTACTGAAACCCTAAATAGGGTTCCCGAACCCTAATTTGGGTTACTGAAACCCTAAATAGGGTTCCCGAACCCTAATTTGGGTTACTGAAACCCTAATTTCGGTTACTGAAACCCTAAATAGGGTTCCGGAACCCTAATTTGGGTTTCTGAAACCCTAAATAGGGTTCCGGAGCCCTATTTTGGGTTCCTGAAACCCTAATTTGGGTTTCTGAAACCCTAAATAGGGTTCCGGAACCCTAATTTGGGTTACTGAAACCCTAATTTCGGTTACTGAAACCCTAAATAGGGTTCCGGAACCCTAATTTGGGTTTCTGAAACCCTAAAGAGGGTTCCGGAACCCTAATTTGGGTTTCTGAAACCCTAAAGAGGGTTCCGGAGCCCTACTTTGGGTTTCAAAAACCCTAAATAGGGTTCTGGAACCCTGTTTTGGGTTTCTGAAACCCTAATTTGGGTTTCTGAAACCCTAAATAGGGTTTCGGAACCCTAATTTGGGCTACTGAAACCCTAAATAGGGTTCCAGACCCCTAATTTGGGTTTCTGGAGGGCCAAAATTGGGTTCCGGAACCCTAGTTTGGGTTACTGAAACCCTAAATAGGGTTCTGGAACCCTAATTTGGGTTTCATGAGGCCCAAAATAGGGTTCCGGAACCCTAATTTGGGTTTAAAAATGTCTAAAGAAGGTTCCAGAAACGCATTTTAACTGCATTATGTCGAATAAAATGGTTTTTTTTGCACGTTTTAAAGCAAAATTTGCTTTTTTTGCACATTTTAAATAAAAAATAAGGTTTTTTCCACGTTTTAAAGCAAAAATAGGGTTTTAAACGGTATTTTTGCACTTCAGACAGGATTTTTACCCGTTTTTTAGTCCTCAAAACCCTGTTTTGAGCCCAAAAAAAGGTCGCTGAAACCCACTTTTGGACACCAAAAAAAGGTCGCTGAAACCCCCTTTGGGCATAGCCCTGAAACCCTATTTTGGATCAGAAAAATTCCCCCCCCAGCCGAAAACCCAGCTACATGTATGAACAAATCTCAAAATATTATGGGCGCCATCAAGCTGACCGCATGTACCAACGGTGTGCCTTAACCGATCCGGGCGTGTTACCCACCGTTGGATAGGCCTTTGCGTTGGCTTTCAGATGAGCTACACAACGCCGTCATGCAACAATGCTTGTGCGCGAAATTCAAATTTTCGTGACTCGGCTCTATTATTTGATTTTCTACCTAAACGGGAAACGTTGCCATTTTTGCAATTTTGATCGTAGGTCAATGCGCCAACCGTCAAACGACGCAGCGTGACGAGATCTACAGTTTCCATGCATCGCCATCGTTCTACGCCTTCCGGCGCCAACACTAGATGTCTAAGAGTGAAGCTAATAACACAAGCTGGGCGCTCGGCAATGCAAGCAATCCACTGTAGGACCTCCAGTATCAGCATTACCCAACTATCGGGAAAAAGTATGTCAGAAAGAAGATCGATTTTCTTGCTATCGAAAAACAAATTTGCATATCTGCTGAATACGATTTTTAGAGCACATCAAGACCTTTCATTTGGTGCATTACATGCCCTTGTAGCATATCGGCAATATGGTGTTCATTTTCGATTTTTCTTTTTTGTACGATTTGAGAGCTGGATTTTTGACAGTTTTTGGTCTGTTTCTTGCGCAAAAATGATCGCATTGAATCCGTTCTGCTGTCAAATGAATCGCCACGGTCCGCTGCGTCTTTTGATGGATAGCTTTTTTGGATTAGCCCACGCATTTTATAGTTATAGTGCAAAATCATCTGAAATTCATGACAAATCTGCCTTTTAAATCAAGTAAGTGCATCCAACTATACTTATGGTAGTATATGATACTATAACTATAAAATGCGTGGACCAATCTAAATAAGCTATCCATCAAAAGACGCAGCGGACCGTGACGATTCATTTGATAGCAGAACGGACTCAATGCGATCATGTTTTGCTCAAGAAACAGATCAAAAACCGTCAAAAATCCAGCTTTTATATAGTACAAAAAAGAAAAATCGAAAATGAACACCATATTGCCGATCTGCTACAAGAGCATGTAATGCACCAAATGAAAGGTCTTGATGTGCTCTAAAAATCGTATTCAGCAGATATGCAAATTTGTTTTTCGTTAGCGAGAAAATCGATCATCTTTCGGACATACTTTTTCCCGATAGTCGGGTAATGCTGATACTGGAGGTCCTACAGTGGATTGCTTGGATTGCCGAAGTAGTATAGGTTGTCCCCTTTTCGTGCCACAAAGAATTTAGCGAAAAAATGTTTTCGTGCCACAAAGAATTTATGCGCAAAATCCTCGAAAACAGCGTGCTTTTCGATTCTTGATGGCACGAAATTTCGATCGGTGGCATGAAACAACATGTAACTTTTTCTGCTTTAGATGGTCGCGGCGGACAGAGAGAATGCGTGGGACCGCGAACTAGCGGTAGCAGTCGATCGGTCCCAGAAGCTTGCGCAAACGCAACTGGACATAAAACAGGTCCCTAATCGGAAAATTGACTCTATTTTCGATCGCGATCGGAGCCTGCAGTAGTATAGGTTGTCCCCTTTTCGTCCCACCAAGAATTTAGCGAAAAAAAAAATCCGTCCCACCAAGAATTTATGCGCAAAATCCTCGAAAACAGCGTGCTTTTCGATCGTTGGTGGCACGAAATTTCGATTGGTGGCACGAAATATCCGATCCAAAACATCAAAAACAACATGTAGACCGACTACTCTTTTGGCGACTCTTGGCCGTCCAAAATGTCGCGCAGCGGACAGAAACAGAGCAGTTCGACCGATTTATTATATTGAACAGTAGCGAACAAACGCGCGGCGATAGCCATCATGAGAGCGGCGGATGCCGGTAACCGGTTTTAGGCGGCGCAACCTCTCTCTTCAGCAGCTATAGCCCTCCTAATAATAGTATGACGTCCACCGGTCCATTAAGTTGTATTGGCTCCCATTAAACTTAAATTGGACCGATTTATTAAATTGAACAGTAGCAAACAGAGGCGCGCCGATAGCCATCATGAGAGCGGGTGGATGCCGATAACCGGTTGGGCGGCGCAAACTCTCGCTCCCTGTCTCCAGCAGAACGAACGCTCCCATTAAACTAAAGTTCGACCGATTTATTAAATTGAACAGTAGCAAACAGAGGCGCATATCAGAACAAGTTTCAACGCATTGGTTGACCATCGCTTTCATCATCTTCGATCAGATGCATATTTTCGCTTACAAATTGTTTCAACAAGTATTTGCGTTCATCCCAAGCCTTCTCTAGAGCTTCTGCTTCTGGCAGACCGCGCTTTTCATATTGATGAGCATAGTTAGCGATCTCTCTGAAGGTCTCATCGCGATTTTCGAGATAATCGACATAATCAATAATGTGCTCGATCTGTTTGAAGAGCTCATGCAACAGCTGGCTAAGCAATGGCTCAACCAAAAGCTGTTCAGGATCATAGTTGTCCAGAAAATTCATGTCGCTGATTGCAGCATCAAACAGCTTGCTCCAATAAAAATCTTTGTCTTTAAAAATCTAAATCAATAAATTTCATTCATCTTCACTCTCAACTGTTTCATCATGTGATTCTTCGCTCTGCTGATCATAATCAAACTCACTCTCATCATCATCATACTCACTCTCATAATCATCATAATTCATTTTATGAAAGCATGATTCATGTCTACGTCTGTTTGAGCTGGATGAGAACTTTTTTATTGCAGAACTGGCAAACTTCATTATCCATCTCTACACTACTCACCACCACCAGCCAGGCATGCAAACCTATGAATGAATAATATGGTATGAGACACGTGATTACATGAATGATCGATTCTGGATCGATTCGGATCGATCATCGCAGCAACATGTTCGGATGTGTTTGTGACTCATTATGATGAAACGTTGTGCAATCGTCAAGGTGATGTCATTATGATTGCGAAATTTCCCGGTACTGCAGCAGACTGTCGTGACGTCATACATCTCAGAGTGTCCCCTTGTATACTACTACTATGGTATGAGTCACATGATTATGTGAATGATCGATTCTGGATCGATTTGGATCACTCGAATCAATCATGAGCGAGCGAATTGATTGCTAGCTGCTGAAGAGAGAGTTTGCGCCGCCTAACCGGTTATCAGCATCCACCCTCTCTCATGATGGCTATCGCTGCGCGTTTCTTTGCTACTGTTCAATTTAATAAATCGGTCGAACTTTAATTTAATGGGAGCCAATGCGAAAAGTATCAAATGGGGGTTTTTGGACTGTTGAACCCGTGCCAAGGTTTGTGGACCGAAAGTCCTACAACCATTACTACTAATGTCCAGAGGAATATAATTAAATTAAATTTTACTGACCATTTCAGAGAGAAATATAATTTAATTATAATTCACTTACCACATTTAATTAAATTAAGTACATTAACTATATTTAAAGTAGGCCTGATTATGGTGGCTAACACCTTCGGTTTTGCTTCCAACTACACAAGGACGCTATAACAGTTATCTACAGGGTGTCTAAAAAAAATGATCACATTTCTTTTTACTGCCATTTCCGTAAATTTTGACCAAATAGGCTGAAATTTGGACCATAGGTGCCAAAACTCGTGCAATTTTATGTGTTAAAGTTTGGTGCACTAGGCTTGACTCATTCCCGAGAAATTTCAAAAAAAGTGAAATTTGGTAATTTCAATAGTGAAGGCGGTCACCGCAAAATGGAAACATTTCCTTTTCCTATATCTTTTCTGTCGTGTGAGTGAGTATACATACAACGTATGTATTGTATGATTGCACGTACGCGTTTCAGGTGTGATTCAGGTATTTACATAATATGGTGTTTTATAGAGGTGTCACCCCTCGGTTATATTAGATGTCTGCTATGACTGGCACCGATACCGATCCACTCCCAGCCAGTCATTGTTGTTAAGCCTGCCTGTTGATTATTGTTGCCGTGCGGTACCTTGTCGATAAACCGCATTTGTTGAGACAGCCTGCCACTCCAGCCACAACATTGGCAGACGATCGGTGTCAATTCGACTCAGTGTGGACGGCAACAATCAGATGGTCGAGTCACTCTCCACCGGCGGTCAATTCACACTCATATCAGAGGGCAACGCGTTTTTTTTTTTGGCGGCAGAAAAAAGACGACTCATCTCGGTCGCGAGTTTGAGTACCGTCTTCGCATCTTCGTTCCGGCCAGAAGAGTAGCAGCGTCACACCAACGCACTGTGCATTATTGGTTGTGGACACGTGCTAGATGGCGGATGAGCAGCTAGCAGTAGGACACAATGGTGTCCCGACTGCAGACAACCGGCGAGGATGGAGCATCCCAGATCTTCAACCGTTTTGGCCAGCCGGCCATTCAGAGCCAACACGATCGTGGGAGGACTTCATTTTCGAAATGGACCTGTGGGTGGAACAACAAGAGATGAGGCTCAATCAACAGATGTCCGACCATGCAAAAAACTCAGCCATCACCAGCCGACTGGGACCTGAGGCCATTCGGCGCTTCAGGGACAGTGTCAACATGGATCGGGCTACAACACCACACCAGTACTACCGAGCTGAGCTGACCAAGCTGTTCAAAACCAAACGATCGACAGTTCGGGCATACAAGGATTTCACATCAATCCAACATTACCCCGGGGAAACAGCCAGCGAACTGTTGTGTCGCCTCAGACGATCGCTACAACAGTGCAGTCTGGAGAACAAGAACGGCAACTACTTTTTGGCACTTCAACTCGTGTGTGCAATTGGCCTACATACAAGCCACTCAGAACAGCTGTTAGCCAAACCGGAACCAGACCTGGATGAATTTTTCAACCTTCTCCAGGCAGCTGAAACTGCCAAAGCCGATCAAGCAGCCATCGAGGAGACCGCAAAACCAGTCAACTCCACTGTTGCCGCAGTCAACAAACAGAAGCCAACGCAAAGTGGAAAGAAGAAGAGATGGGGTAGTGGTCAGAATAAGCAGTCACAGCAGGGATCAAAATGCAGCTACTGTGGCAGAAACAGGCACCAAACGTGGAAGCAGTGTCCGGCAAAGGACAAGACCTGCAACCACTGTGGCAAAAGATAGCCATTTTGAGTCAGTCTGTCGGCAGAGAACCCGTCAGAGTCCTGTTTCAACCAAGTCAGTTGGGGGTATCAGAGTTGGTGCTGTGCAGCAACAGGATTTTCGGTTGGTAGTGCAAGTCAAACCGCCTAGCCAACCACACAGGACGGTCACCTGTGCTGTGGACAGTCAAGCCGACATTTCAGGACTGCCAGAGCCAATGGTCAGGGAATCCTCTCCGGGCTTGGAGTCTTCACCTACTGACTGCCAGCTTCGCAACTTTGACTGCACCACTAT
>JASANB010001303.1:0-51465 GCA_030248155.1 Sabatieria punctata
AAGATCAGTGTGAGGGCACAGAAACTATTGCTCCGGCGAATCACATTCTGTTGTGTGAGAAGTGAAACGTTGCTTGCTTAGTTGCGGCTCAGCAGTAACATGGCACACGAGAGGTCGCGAGAAAAGTTATTCAACTGTTGGCGTATCATTAACCTACGTATACGAGCACTCTAACTTCGATTGATCCACTCGGCACGAGGCAACCTAACCTTACCATACAAAATGGTTGACAAAATGCAACTTTATGAATTTAGAATACGTAGATGGCTATGCACGTACGTACAACAAAACAAGCAACGCTGGAAAATTCAGCAGCATCCGACCGATATACTGTAAATACTGTACGTACCAGGGCTGTATATTTTTCCGAAAAAACCTCGGCCTGTTTTTTTTCAGTTCTTTTTACGGTTTTTTTCCAAAATCGCGGAAAAAAACTCCAGCTTAAGTTCTGAGTACCCTAGCCTGGTTTTATGATTCCTAACGCTTTCTAGCGCCTTCTGAGTCTTTTCAGAACAGAAATACCCGTCTTACATAGATATAAATCATGAAACAGGCGTGAAACAGTGCCCGATAGGCCCCATCAATAATCGCTATATGTAAATTTTTTACGACAGTTGGCCTTTTGTTTAAAATTGCCAAATTTGGTCTTTTCTGTTGTTTTTCTAAGAGTTTTGAGTTAGTCTGGCCTATTATACATAGCAAAAGTTCATTTTTATAGCTGAAAAATGACGTAAATTAACTATTTTTAGCTTTAGTTTTTTTCCACGATTTATGTTTTTTTCCGACGCTTAGGAAAAAAACACACCTCACATCCCTGGTACGTACATACATAAAGTAAGTGTCTACACTGTATCAGATCTGACACACTCTGTCCACTGTTAAAAACATTAATTTCTGTTTGGGATCGGTTCCTCATTTCCCCCTAGCTACACCTGGTCCCAAAACGTCTTACCTTGCTGCAGCCGCAGTAGCTTTGTTAGGCGTGCTACTAGTAACCGGCGCAGCATAATTATGCTCGACACCGATTTCGTTGTCAATGTATCACTGTTTCCTTCATCTTTATTTGATTTACGGACAGAAACATGCCTAGTACTGTAGGTGATAAAAAGCCGTTCCTCTAGAACGAAAAAGGGTGGAGCTAAGGGCAGCTGTGAAGTTATTATCGGTCTATCCCCCTCACTGATGTGGACATTAGAAACTTACGGTTTCTGAAGAGGTCGAGCCATTTGAATTCGGTCGAATCCTTGAAGGGTTCTTTACAGTGTATATTGCAAATCAGAAATAATCGTGAGGCAATCCTTTGCGCAACGAGAAATTTCGAAAATAAATGCGTTTAGAATTTTTACATTTCGCGCTGGTTATGGTACACTTCAAATCGTCACACTAAAGTACTACCATAAAAATCAGTCGATTCGGTTCCCGACGAAATTGAAGCTTTAATAAATATAGAAATAACTTTATACAACGTACATGTACACCAGATACAATCCAGCAATCTACAGTATAGATCAAAAAAAATGTCCCATCGCTTTTTCGGCCTTCACTCAAACGTTTCGTTCTCAGTCACTTCTTTACCGATTTGGCTCAAATTTTCAGCAAAAATTAACAACATGGTTGGCTAAATATTCTGCAAGTGTGGTGCCAAAAATTCCTACTCATACTGGTTTTATGACCCGAAAACTAGGAATGAGGGTGGTCCACGCAAATTTAATTTTTTTCGGTAATACAAGGAGTACAGGCCTGAAACTTGCAGGAATGATTGGTGTTGCTATTGGGCATAACATACTAAGCGGGCAGCCCTGTAGCTCAAAGGGCACTAAAATGGGGGAATTTCAAAAACATGACGAAATATGACTTTTCTTTGTAAAACCGGCAAAATGACGATTCTTGAGATTTTCAATTTTCAAAAAACGCTGCAGGGATGGTTACTATGGTGTGGAACAGAGCTTAAATATCAGGTTCATTAATTTGTCGAACTTCCTGCTACAATCTATGTTGATTAACAACAGATTCAGTGCTTTGATTCTAGGAGGTACAGATTTCTTAACTATGGGATTTTCACTCATGTTTTTGAAATTCCCCCATTTTAGTGCCCTTTGAGCTACAGGGCTGCCCGCTTAGTATGTTATGCCCAATAGCAACACCAGTCATTCCTGCAAGTTTCAGGACTGTACTCCTTGTATTACCGAAAAAAAATAAATTTGCGTGGACCACCCTCATTCCTAGTTTTCGGGTCATAAAACCAGTATGAGTCGGAATTTTGGAACTAAACTTGCAGAATATTTAGCCAACCATCTTGTTAACTTTTGCTGAAAATTTGAGCCAAATCGGTAAAGAAGTGACTGAGAACGAAACGTTTGAGTGAAGGCCGAAAAAGCGATGAGACATTTTTTTTATCTATACTGTATTAGAGAGAGCTCCATTGGTTCATTAGGCCCCAATGGAATCAGATCCACTGTGGGGCACTGATATAAAAACAGTAGTTCGGTTCAAGCAGAACCTGGTGACATAACATTACACTAAAGCATACATTCCTATACAATTTCACACGCACGTCAAAAGTGCTATTGATATCATCCCTCCTGGTAGACGTACTGTAACATAGAGCAGGCAGACATAACAATTTCAGAGCTGACAAAGAGAACTAGACTTGGGTACAGTTAGGGGAACACATAGTACGCAACGTATTTTTGCAACAGTATATACTGCTATGTAAACTTGCGTATCATAATCGATTAATGCTCGGTGAGAATAATGGCGCCATTTCAGATTGTAACCTTTTCACCATTTTTTCGTCGCTTTTTCAGTGATGCCCAAATATTTTTTCTGATTGTGCCGTTGCAGCTCAGACAGGCCGGGCTTCAAGAATACGTACGTTGCATGAAGCTGCTTGTTTGCGTATTTTCTTAGCGTTACTCAACTCAACTAAGTTCGCCGTCGGTTCTCGTTGGAACAATCACAAGCAGAGGGCGAGAGCTGCCGGCAACCTTCTGGTGACCCCGATGGTTTGGTATTGACAGTTGAATCGATCGACCCCCGACCCATACATGTAACAGGGGGGTCTGGGGGGTCTGCCCCCACCCGACTTAGGCCAGACCCCCCAGATGGGACCCCCCCCGAGACGATTTCACCGACCCCCCTCCGATTTTTCTGGCAAGTAAATTTTCGAGCAAATTTTTGCAATTTTTTACAATTTCACACACAAAAATTGCCAAAATCGCCTGAAAAACAGCACTTTTTAGCTGTATTTCAGCCCAAATTAGCGATTTTTGGCAATTTTTAGCCAAAAAATTGCGATTTTTTTCGATTTTTGAGCGTTTTTTAGTGCCCCCCCCCTCCCCCACAATTTTGGCTCAGACCCCCCGGCCGGCGCCAGACCCCCCAACTCCCCCTCCCCCATCGGCGGATGAAGTGTTACATGTATGCCCCGACCTGTTAGCAATCTGCCTCACCTTAGCAGTGTAAGCTTCCAAGCTGTCTATCTCTGGCAGTCTTCAAAAGTTTTGCCTCCTAAAATTTCTCTGTCCCTGTAACTTCTTGCTTCTTGTATTTTTCGGGATGTTTTTATCCCGCTTTAATTTTTTACCGCCTGCAAAGAAAAAACACCCCGAAAATTTTCAGAACCCAAAATTTTCATTAAAGCGGGACAACAAACATCCCGAAAAATACAAGGAGCAAGAAGTTACAGGGACAGAAAAATTTAGGAGCCAAAAGTTTTGAAGAGTACAAATTCTAAGGGGGGCGCAAAAAAGCAAATTTCAGGGACAGAAAAAATTTGTGGGGTACAGGTTTTGAGGGGTACGAATTGAGGGGTACGGGGCAAAAACACTGAGAAATACTAAACAAGGCAGAGCCAGAGTGTATCGAAGAAATACATGTAAGGGCAATCTGTATGAAAATCGTCAGTTCAACTGATTTCCACAAGCGAATTGACCGATTCTTGGAATGCTACTGTACTTCGGTTTAGCGAATCGGAGTTGAAGTTGGCCAGAAGAGTAAAAGTCAAGGGTGCATCAAAGAAGTACTGTACATAGCTAAAAAATCTGAAATCGTTGCAAACTGAAGAAAACTCAAAAGCTTCACCTTCTTCGGGAACCGAATCGGCCGATTCTTAGGTTGACGGTTTGAAGTGGACCAGAACAGGTGCTACTGGTGGCCCAAAGAATTATGGAAGCCAGAAGAGGTGAAATCGTTGCAATCAGAAAAAATCGTCAGTTTTGTCAATTTCCACTCCTGAATCGCCCGATTCTTGGGATAATTTTCGGCATGGCGAATCGGAGTTGGCCAGAACAGAAGAAAGTGAAAGCCCAGAAGGCATGGACGAAGTATAGCAGCTGGAAGAGTTGAACTCATCACAAATCTGAAGGAAAGTCATCGTTTCCACTACTGAATTGGCCGGTTCTAGCGATAGTACTTCGCCGAAGATTGTTGTGCGCAAATCGTGGGGAATGGCATGGCAGGCAAAACTTGTTGCGATAAAGTGTGGGGGTGAGGAGCCGAGTATTGACAAGACGTGAGCGGAATTGGACCGCTCCCGTACCGCGGAAACGCCCCGTCGCCTCTTTTAGTAATAGCAATTCGGTTTCTTCGAGCCGTTCGCACCGGCAGGTAACGCCGTGGGCGCTGAATTTTGTGCAATTGGCAGAACGTTTTCAGGCTGCGGTACTTCTTTAATATGCTTTCTACTTTCACTCACATCTCTCTTGGCCAACTCCGAATCGCCAAGCCGAAATACTATCCGGAGAATCGGCCGATTCAGTTGTGGAAATCAATTAAACTGTGGATTTTCCTTCAGATTACAACGATTTCAACTCTTCAAGCTGTGATACTTCTTCAATATGCGTTGTGTTTTCACTCACATCTCTCTTGGCCAACTCCGAATCGCCATGCCGAAATACTATCCGGAGAATCGGCCGATTCAGTTGTGGAAATCAATTAAACTGTAGATTTTCCCTCAGATTGCAACGGCTATGTCGCTGCTGCAACAGGGATGCAGCATGGGCAGAGCGAAAGGAAACAACCAAAACCACTGAAACGCCACCGCTCTGCGCATTACTGTCTTTGTCCACATCTGAAGGATTCTACTAGCATTTCAGGTGACGATTTGGCAAATGGAGTAAAGATAATAACGCTGACAAAGCGAACACTTGCATGCATTGGTTACCCCCTCGTAGTGGAAGTAGTAAACGAAAGCAATGAATCGGTTGGCACAGAGCAACACCACTCCAAACACTTGCACGTAATACCAAGCCCAATTGCCCAAATAATTTTTCACGTCAGAATGCCATAAGGGTTTGGGTGCTGAGACAATAGGCTCACCACAGCGAAAGTAAGCAAGAAGACAAGAAGATTAGGAACAGTAGAGTCAAACACGATAAATACAAGCTGTAAGCCTTACTGTACCCAACTATAAAGAAAGAACGTAGAGTATGTAAGTATTTAGTTAGTTTGTTCTCCAATGGGCTCTTCTCCACAGTAGTAGGTCATCCAGCCAATAGCCGGCCGAACCGCTTGTCGTTCTTTGTCACTGGCCACACCCAGAAAACCGGCCACCAACTTCATGTTGTATGTCTTGAATGTGTATCTGCACTTCTACCCAAGCAAAAACTCTTGAGGGGTTTTAGTCAGTCTGCTAGCTACAGGTACCAATCCCGGACTTTAGTCAGGCTTAGGCTTAGCCTAAGACAAGTAGAGTGTAGTGTCCTACGTATAATCTAAACTAACTTACAGCTGATCCTCAAGAATGAAGTCGGTAAGAGTGACGGCGGGTTTGTTGCAGTCTTCAAAGTCCATCTCCTTCCAAGAGCTCTTTTGGTACGGAACCAGTTTAGAGTCCCGACGTCTGGGTACGAAGGCGATGAAGTCGGACAGCCACCCGGTGAACCGGACATCGCCCCCGGAGCCTTCCTCCACATGAGTGACCATGGTCCGCCACCAATCCGTGTCCACCTTGCCGGTCTTGTTCTGGTGCACCTTGACCAAGTGCTCGCGGACTCGTTTCAGGTACCACTGAAATTTATACCAAGTCAAGCATAGACTAAACCATCTGAGTCTAATCCAATCGGTTACGTACGTACGACTGTCTAGACAAAAACTAAAACTCACAACAAAGTCGGGTAATATCCTGGCTAAGTCGTCGATTCTATCCAAAATGGAAAGGTAATCGTCCTCTGTGCCCTCCAGAGTGACTTCCGGTATTCCACACAACAATAAGACCTTGTAGGAAAAGTAGTTTTTCATAGTCTCCATCAGAGTCACGTTCATTGCCATGCGTTCCACTGCACCGGTAGTGGAAAACGGTTTTCTCATCAAGTCTGCGATATTGGTGGCCGTTTCCATTTTTATCAGATCGGTCATTTCTTGCATGGCGCCGGGCCATCCGGTTCCATTGGCCTCAGGGTATTTGGGTTTGATGCCATACTTCTCCCCTCGCACTACCAGCGTCTTTTGGCCCTCATGACTCACGAATGAATACCGGTATTTCTCGGCCATCTCAGGGTCGGAGCCCAGAAACTGACTCACCCCTAGAGCTATTAGCATCCAGAAATCGTCAGGAGACAGAATCAAAGGCAAGTGGTTGTCGTAGGCTGCCAGCACGGCTGCTATAAAACCGTGCTTATGCGACTTGCGACGCTTGCTGGGACAGGCTACGAGGTCGTGATTTGCGAAACCAACCTGAAAATCAGACCTAGATGTGGTGCCAGTACCATAAACAGCGTACCGCGTAAAGTGTCTGACTGTACATGCATATTTACGAACAGATCAATTGTTACGTACTGAATGAAAGTCGCAAAAGTATCGAGGGGAGCGCGCCAGCGCTCGCCCTCTTAGTTTTTGGGGCGGCCCCCATAGTTAGGTTAGCTTTTGGGGCCGCCCTCTCCGTACTAGGGCGACGCGCTCGCGCTCCCCTTTATATGTAGGACTTGGGCCCGCGCACATTTTTAAAAATTAAATCTTTAATAACTCTGGAATACAGGGATGTTAGGGCTTGGGTTTGGTGTGTGGTGAGGCAGGTAGGTTGGTGATGTGTACTGGTAGTTAGGGGTGGATAGCTTTAATTGGCCTTGAGTAATTAGCAATTGAAAAAAAAGTTTGACTTTTGAGGGGGGGGGGTGGACCATTCCAAAGAATGGTACTTAGCGCGAATTTCTGGGACACTGGTATGTTGTGGAAGGTAAAGTTTCCCAGGGTCATGATGGGGCAACATTAGGCTTTCTTGTGGTAGGAATTTTTTTTGCATAGGTACCCTGGAGCGTGCAGTAGGAGTGCGTTTGTTGCATAATCGCATTGCCATCGGTGAAGTTCCCTGGGTTTGTTTGTGAATTTGTTGGTTAGTAGCTTGTTAGAAGCAGAAAAATCGGGGCTCGGGGTAGTGAGGGGTGAGATGGAATCGGTTAATAGGTTCAAGAGTTATGGGTCCCCAAAGTTGGTTGGAGCGTCACTTTTTTCGGGAGCGCTGTTTGTTTCACTATGGATTTTGTAAGCGTGTTTTGTTTATTAAAATTTCTTCCGCACCATGGGGAGGTTTTGGCGGGAAATTTGGATTGTTGTAACGTTCTGGCATAGGTGGTTAGATGTAGGGTTCGCCCTGCTGTCTCCTTGCGACAATAAATTGAATATGGAGTGGTGTTACCCTTACTTAGGGTACTTTCCATTGTTGTAGCGTTCCCCCAGGAACCTTGTAGGAAAAGTAGTTTTTCATAGTCTCCATCAGAGTCACGTTCATTGCCATGCGTTCCACTGCACCGGTAGTGGAAAACGGTTTTCTCATCAAGTCTGCGATATTGGTAGCCGTTTCCATTTTTATCAGATCGGTCATTTCCTGCATGGCGCCGGGCCACCCGGTTCCATTGGCCTCAGGGTGTTTGGGCTTGATGCCATACTTCTCACCTCGCACTACCAGCGTCTTTTTGCCCTCATGACTCACGAATGAATACCGGTATTTTTCGGCCATCTCAGGGTCGGAGCCCAGAAACTGACTCACCCCTAGAGCTATTAGCATCCAGAAATCGTCAGGAGACAGAATCAAAGGCAAGTGGTTGTTGTAGGCTGCCAGCACGGCCGCTATAAAACCATGCTTATGGGACATTCCACAGTTGCTGGGACACGTTACGAGGTCGTGATTTGCAAAACCAACCTGAAAATCAAGGTGTAACCTTTTTATGAATAGATCAATTGTTACTGAATTAAAGTCGCTAAATATGATTGATTAATCAATCCGACACTAAACCTTATGCGTTCATGTTTAGTGTATAGAAAATTTGATTATAAAGAAAAGCTCCAAGAATTACAAAAAATTCTCTTTTACCTCAAACTCCAGCTCATTTTGATCCGGATATTTCTCTTTCCAATACTCTTCGACCACGTCTGATGCGTTCTTCAAGCTGGCATCCTTCAAATCGGTCTTTCCTTGCTCCACAGGAGCTACTTTGAACTTAGTAAGGGTGGACTTTTGCGCCATAACGGTAAAACGATTGCGAAATACGGCCCAAACTTTCGTAAAGATACGTAGCGAGCCTGCAGACAAACGGCTGACTACTCAGTTTTGCCGGCCGCGCTGGTTTTATAGCTACGCAGCGCTGAAACGCCACACCACGTCACTGGCCCTTCAGACAGATCGATAAGATGACTCAGTTTGTCTCTCCGCTGAACCGACCCGATTATCAAACTTCATGTGACAGCTTTGGTGCACCATTAACTCTGATATTTTTTGAGGTACCACGTCTGGATTGTGTGACAGAACTATCCCTAAAATGCGCACTTCTCTTGCTTTCAATCTAAACGGACCGCAGAAACCTGGACGATTCTCCCACATTCCCATCCCATGCACTCTGTCTTATCCGAATTCAATTTTAGACCGAAAACAGTTGCAAAACGGGCAATGGTGCCACCGGCAGCACTACTACATACAGCAAACATACTTATTTTGTATTCATATCCGTTCACTGTTATTCCATGTATTTGGTTATCTTGTCTAATTGTATTAGCCAGCATTTCTTCCATTGTTAGAATGAACAAATACAGGGGCTTACGTAAAGGACGGCCTTGCATGTACACACACACACATGTCGCGAGTTCAATTTCCTTTAAGAAATCCATGATTTAAGCACTGTTGCTTAAGTGTCTGAATACAATATGCGAACCCATTTTATCCACTCCGGATGAGGTCCGAAACTTTCAATCAAAAACCGGATTCCCCACTACTCAACTAATTTTTCACGTCAGAATGCCATAAGGGTTTGGGTGCTGAGACAATAGGCTCACCACAGCGAAAGTAAGCAAGAAGACAAGAAGATTAGGAACAGTAGAGTCAAACACAAGCTGGATGCGTTATGTTCCCAAGCATCAAGAAAGAACGTAGAGTATGTAGGTATTCAGTTAGTTTGTTCTCCAATGGGCTCTTCTCCACAGTAGTAGGTCATCCAGCCAATAGCCGGCCGAACCACTTGTCGTTCTTTGTCACTGGCCACACCCAGAAAATCGGCCACCAACTTCATGTTGTATGTCTTGAATGTGTATCTGCAACAGTTCTCTTCTATCTAAGCAAAAACTATTGAGGCGTTTAGTCATTCTGCTACCTACTAATCCCGGATTTTAGTCAGGCTTAGGCTTAGCCTAAGACAAGTAGAGTATAGTGTCCTATCCTACGTATAATCTAAACTAACTTACAGCTGATCCTCAAGAATGAAGTCGGTGAGAGTGACGGCGGGTTTGTTGCAGTCGGCAAAGTCCATATTCTTCCAAGTGCCTTTTTGGTATGGAACCAGTTTGGAGTCCGGACGTCCGTTCACAAAGGCGATGAAGTCGGACAGCCACCCGGTGAAGCGGACCTGCCTCCCGGAGCCTTCCCGAACGTGAGTGACCATGGTCCGCCACCAGTCCGTGTCCACCTTGCCGGTCTTGCTCTGGTGCACCTTGATCAAGTGCTTGCGGACTCGTTTCAGGTACCACTGAAATTTATTCCAAATCAGAATATTAAAAAAATTGCTAAAGTCTAATTCAATCAGTTAGATACAGACATGTATGTACTAGGGGGCCGGGGTTTACCCCGTAGCTACAAAGGCCAAACTTCACCCGCCCCCGAGACAGTTTAGGCACCCCCGACCCAAAGTGCAAGTACTAGTAGCGGCTCCAGTACTAACAAACTGGCTCAGAAACCAATTTTTACCTTAAAATTCTCTTGAAAAGTCTTTGGAAACCTAATTTGGTGTTTCCACTGCTGATGTTTAAGAGAAATCGGTGTTTTTGGAAGCTCTATCGTTTT
This sequence comes from Sabatieria punctata, assembly GCA_030248155.1. Lineage (NCBI taxonomy): Eukaryota > Metazoa > Nematoda > Chromadorea > Araeolaimida > Comesomatidae > Sabatieria > Sabatieria punctata. The sequence goes on from JASANB010001303.1 coordinate 10,265, forward strand.
TTCTTTGTTTCTAGCTCTAAACCACTACTTGACCGCTTCAAATTGCGATTTTTAGCCTGCTTACTGAAAAAAACGTGCTAAAAACGCATTTCCAGGCGTTTTGGAGCTTTTTAAAATTTTGCACCCCGTCTGGGCGAAACCCCCTCGACCCCCACCTGACGGAAACCCCCTACTACCACACCGGCAAGACCTGTTACATGTATGATTACGTACGACTGTCTACACAAAAAGTAAAACTCACAACGAAGTCGGGTAGTATCTTAACCAAGTCGTCGATTCTGTCCAAAATGGAAACGTAATCGTCCTCTGTGCCCTCCAGGGTGACTTCCGGTATTCCACACAACAATAAGACCTTGTAGGAAAAGTAGTTTTTCATAGTCTCCATCAGAGTCACGTTCATTGCCATGCGTTCCACTGCACCGGTAGTGGAAAACGGTTTTCTCATCAAGTCTGCGATATTGGTGGCCGTTTCCATTTTTATCAGATCGGTCATTTCTTGCATGGCGCCGGGCCATCCGGTTCCATTGGCCTCAGGGTATTTGGGTTTGATGCCATACTTCTCCCCTCGCACTACCAGCGTCTTTTGGCCCTCATGACTCACGAATGAATACCGGTATTTCTCGGCCATCTCAGGGTCGGAGCCCAGAAACTGACTCACCCCTAGAGCTATTAGCATCCAGAAATCGTCAGGAGACAGAATCAAAGGCAAGTGGTTGTCGTAGGCTGCCAGCACGGCTGCTATAAAACCGTGCTTATGCGACTTGCGACGCTTGCTGGGACAGGCTACGAGGTCGTGATTTGCGAAACCAACCTGAAAATCAGACCTAGATGTGGTGCCAGTACCATAAACAGCGTACCGCGTAAAGTGTCTGACTGTACATGCATATTTACGAACAGATCAATTGTTACGTACTGAATGAAAGTCGCAAAAGTATCGAGGGGAGCGCGCCAGCGCTCGCCCTCTTAGTTTTTGGGGCGGCCCCCATAGTTAGGTTAGCTTTTGGGGCCGCCCTCTCCGTACTAGGGCGACGCGCTCGCGCTCCCCTTTATATGTAGGACTTGGGCCCGCGCACATTTTTAAAAATTAAATCTTTAATAACTCTGGAATACAGGGATGTTGAGGGCTTGGGTTTGGTGTGTGGTGAGGCAGGTAGGTTGGTGATGTGTACTGGTAGTTAGGGGTGGATAGCTTTAATTGGCCTTGAGTAATTAGCAATTGAAAAAAAAGTTTGACTTTTGAGGGGGGGTGGACCATTCCAAAGAATGGTACTTAGCGCGAATTTCTGGGACACTGGTATGTTGTGGAAGGTAAAGTTTCCCAGGGTCATGATGGGGCAACATTAGGCTTTCTTGTGGTAGGAATTTTTTTTGCATAGGTACCCTGGAGCGTGCAGTAGGAGTGCGTTTGTTGCATAATCGCATTGCCATCGGTGAAGTTCCCTGGGTTTGTTTGTGAATTTGTTGGTTAGTAGCTTGTTAGAAGCAGAAAAATCGGGGCTCGGGGTAGTGAGGGGTGAGATGGAATCGGTTAATAGGTTCAAGAGTTATGGGTCCCCAAAGTTGGTTGGAGCGTCACTTTTTTCGGGAGCGCTGTTTGTTTCACTATGGATTTTGTAAGCGTGTTTTGTTTATTAAAATTTCTTCCGCACCATGGGGAGGTTTTGGCGGGAAATTTGGATTGTTGTAACGTTCTGGCATAGGTGGTTAGATGTAGGGTTCGCCCTGCTGTCTCCTTGCGACAATAAATTGAATATGGAGTGGTGTTACCCTTACTTAGGGTACTTTCCATTGTTGTAGCGTTCCCCCAGGAATGATTGATTCTTGTGTAGGGCTATATGTTGGGTTCGCCCTGCTGTCTCCTTGCGACAATAAATTGAATATGGAGGGGTGTTACCCTTACTTAGGGTACTTTCCATTGTTGTAGCGTTCACCCAGGAATGATTGATTCTTGTGTAGGGCTAGATGTAGGCTTCGCCCTGCTGTCTCATTGGCACAATTATTGTGAATGGAGGGGGTGTTACCCTTACTTGGGGTACTTTCCATTGTTGTAGCGTTCCCCCAGGAATGATTGATTCTTGTGTAGGGCTAGATGTAGGCTTCGCCCTGCTGTCTCGTTGGCACAATTATTGTGTATGGAGGGGGTGTTACCCTTACTTGGGGCACTTTCCATTGTTGTAGCATTCCCCCAGGAATGATTGATTCTTGTGTAGGGCTAGATGTAGGGTTCGCCCTGCTGTCTCCTTGCAACAATAATTGAATATGGAGGGGGGTGTTACCCTTATTTAGGGTACTTTCCATTGTTGTACTGTTCCCCCCAGGAATGATTGATTGTTGCGTAGGGCTAGCTGTTGGGTTCGCCCTGCTGTCTCCTTGTGACAATAATTGAATATGGAGTACTGTTGTTTAATACCGAATTTTTCAAATGCGTATGCGTATGCGTATGCGTATACGCATTCCAATTACAAATGCGTATGAGTTTGCGTATACGCATTGCAAAAACTAATGCGTATTTTGCGTATTGCGTATGCGTAATGCGTAATCTCAGAAACAATAAGAAACTTCACTGAACAGGTTTTTTGGCTCTGCAGTAGGCTGTTTGGATGTCCAACTTTCTAATCCAGGTTTTTTGAGACATAGTTGAGGCTTGATGATAAATTTCTGCCCTCAAAGAATTGCACTATAGTATGTATGTTTTCAAAAGGCAAGAGATGTGCGTTTTCCTAAACTTGTTACAAAAGATATTGGTCAAAGGTTCATTAGAGAAGTCCAGTAGCATTCAAACATAATAAACTAAACACACAGTGGAACAGCAGCGTATCCAGGATTTCGGCGGGGGTGTAACATTTTGAAAGTGCCTTAAAAATTTAGCAAAATTTGCCTTCAAAAACGCGTTCAAAACACATTCCAGGCTTAAAATTAACAGAAATTACAAGTTTTAGTAGTTTAAAGTGGCCTGGTTGGGCTTCTGCCCGACCAGGGCGAGAAAATTCTTAAAATTTAGCCTTCAAAAACGCATTTAAAAGGCATTTTACTAAGCACAAAACAGACAGTTTTGGTACATAATTCATTAGTTTAGCTTATTTTTGACAGACTTTCTCTTCCTATACCTCCACCGCAAACGGGGTTGTACCAACCCTACACCCTCTGGATACGCCACTGCAGTGGAAGCACAAACAGATACCCTCTGAGTATACAACACCACTGATGTCACCCAAAACCATAGAAACTCTAAATTCAAGGATTTGTCGCACGTTTCCTTTCCTCTTAAAACTTAGCCTCTTTTTTAAATATTAGCAAGGACAACTTAGTCAAAGCTTCAAATTATCTCAGAAGATTTCTGGTACCCTCACCTCACACTAAAAAACATGAGGAATGACCATTTGGTAACAACTTGCACTAAATTTTTTGCAAGACATTCGAAAAGGCAGCTGTTTTTGAGACCCAATACGCATTACGCAAAAATATGCAAACTTTTGGCAGAATGCGTAATAATATTGCGTAATGAAATTCAAATGCGTATGCGTATGCGTATGCGTATACGCATTCTAAAATACAATGCGTACTTTGCGTAATGATATGCGTAATGCATATACGCATGCAACAGTAATATGGAGGGGGTGTCACCCTTACTAGGGTACTTTCCATTGTTGTACTGTTCCCCCAGGAATGATTGATTCTTGTGTAGGGCTAGATGTAGGGTTCGCCCTGCTGTCTCCTTGCGACAATAATTGAATATGGAGGGGGTGTTACCCTTACTTAGGGTACTTTCCATTGTTGTACTGTTCCCCCAGGAATGATTGATTGTTGCATAGGGCTAGCTGTTGGGTTTGCCCTCCTGTCTCCTTGCGACAATAATTGAATATGGAGGGGGTGTTACCCTTACTTAGGGTACTTTCCACTGCTGTAGCGTTCCCCCAGGAATGATTGATTCTTGTGTAGGGCTAGATGTAGGCTTCGCCCTGCTGTCTTGTTGGCACAATTATTGTGTATGGAGGGGGTGTTACCCTTACTTGGGGTACTTTGCATTGTTGTAGCATTCCCCCAGGAATGATTGATTCTTGTGTAGGCCTAGATGTAGGCTTCACCCTGCTGTCTCGTTGGCACAATTATTGTGTATGCAGGGGGTGTCACCCTTACTTGGGGTACTTTCCATTGTTGTAGTGTTCCCCCAGGAATGATTGATTTTTGTGTAGGGCTAGATGTTGGGTTCATCCTGCTGTCTCCTTGCGACAATAATTGAATATGGAGGGGGTGTTACCCTTACTTAGGGTACTTTCCATTGTTGTACTGTTCCCCCAGGAATGATTGATTGTTGCATAGGGCTAGCTGTTGGGTTTGCCCTCCTGTCTCCTTGCGACAATAATTGAATATGGAGGGGGTGTTACCCTTACTTAGGGTACTTTCCACTGCTGTAGCGTTCCCCCAGGATGATTGATTCTTGTGTAGGGCTAGATGTAGGCTTCGCCCTGCTGTCTTGTTGGCACAATTATTGTGTATGGAGGGGGTGTTACCCTTACTTGGGGTACTTTCCATTGTTGTAGCGTTCCCCCAGGAATGATTGATTCTTGTGTAGGCCTAGATGTAGGCTTCACCCTGCTGTCTCGTTGGCACAATTATTGTGTATGGAGGGCGTGTTACCCTTACTTGGGGTACTTTGCATTGTTGTAGCATTCCCCCAGGAATGATTGATTCTTGTGTAGGGCTATATGTAGGGTTCGCCCTGCTGTCTCCTTGCAACAATAATTGAATATGGAGGGGGGTGTTACCCTTACTTAGGGTACTTTCCATTGTTGTACTGTTCCCCCCAGGAATGATTGATTCTTGCATAGGGCTAGCTGTTGGGTTTGCCCTGCTGTCTCCTTGTGACAATAATTGAATATGGAGGGGGTGTTACCCTTACTTAGGGTACTTTCCATTGTTGTACTGTTCCCCCAGGAATGATTGATTCTTGTGTAGGGCTAGATGTAGGCTTCACCCTGCTGTCTCGTTGGCACAATTATTGTGTATGGAGGGGGTGTTACCCTTACTTGGGGTACTTTGCATTGTTGTAGCATTCCCCCAGGAATGATTGATTCTTGTGTAGGCCTAGATGTAGGCTTCACCCTGCTGTCTCGTTGGCACAATTATTGTGTATGGAGGGGGTGTTACCCTTACTTGGGGTACTTTCCATTGTTGTAGCGTTCCCCCAGGAGTGATTGATTCTTGTGTAGGGCTAGATGTAGGGTTGGTCCTGCTGTCTTGTTGGCGCAATGATTGAGTATGGAAGGGGTGCTACCCTTACTTAGGGTACTTTCCATTGTTGTAGCGTTCCCCCAGGAATGATTGATTCTTGTGTAGGGCTAGATGTAGGGTTCGCCCTGCTGTCTGCTTGCAACAATAATTGAATATGGAGGGGGGTGTTACCCTTACTTAGGGTACTTTCCATTGTTGTACTGTTCCCCCCAGGAATGATTGATTGTTGCATAGGGCTAGCTGTTGGGTTTGCCCTGATGTCTCCTTGTGACAATAATTGAATATGGAGGGGGTGTTGCCCTTACTTAGGGTACTTTCCATTGTTGTACTGTTCCCCCAGGAATGATTGATTCTTGTGTAGGGCTAGATGTAGGCTTCACCCTGCTGTCTCGTTGGCACAATTATTGTGTATGGAGGGGGTGTTACCCTTACTTGGGGTACTTTCCATTGTTGTACTGTTCCCCCCAGGAATGATTGATTGTTGCATAGGGCTAGATGTAGGGTTGGTCCTGCTGTCTTGTTGGCACAATGATTGAGTATGGAAGGGGTGTTACCCTTACTTAGGGTACTTTCCATTGTTGTAGCGTTCCCCCAGGAGTGATTGATTCTTGTGTAGGGCTAGATGTAGGGTTCGCCCTGCTGTCTCCTTGCAACAATAATTGAATATGGAGGGGGGTGTTACCCTTACTTAGGGTACTTTCCATTGTTGTAGCGTTCCCCCAGGAGTGATTGATTCTTGTGTAGGGCTAGATGTAGGGTTGGTCCTGCTGTCTTGTTGGCACAATGATTGAGTATGGAAGGGGTGTTACCCTTACTTAGGGTACTTTCCATTGTTGTAGCGTTCCCCCAGGAATGATTGATTCTTGTGTAGGGCTAGATGTAGGGTTCGCCCTGCTGTCTCCTTGCAACAATAATTGAATATGGAGGGGGGTGTTACCCTTACTTAGGGTACTTTCCATTGTTGTAGCGTTCCCCCAGGAGTGATTGATTCTTGTGTAGGGCTAGATGTAGGCTTTGCCCTGCTGTCTTGTTGGCACAATTATTGTGTATGGAGGGGGTGTTACCCTTACTTAGGGTACTTTCCATTGTTGTACTGTTCCCCCAGGAATGATTGATTGTTGCATAGGGCTAGCTGTTGGGTTCGCCCTCCTGTCTCCTTGCAACAAAAATTGAATATGGAGGGGGTGTTACCCTTACTTAGGGTACTTTCCACTGTTGTAGCATTCCCCCAGGAATGATTGATTCTTGTGTAGGGCTAGATGTAGGCTTCACCCTGCTGTCTCGTTGGCACAATTATTGTGTATGGAAGGGGTGTCACCCTTACTTGGGGTACTTTCCATTGTTGTACTGTTCCCCCAGGAATTATTGATTCTTGCGTGGGGGTAGATGTAGGATTCACCCTGCTGTGTTGTTGGCACAATAATTGAATATGGAGAGGGTGTTACCCTTAGTTAGGGTACTTTCCATTGTTGTAGTGTTCCCTCTGGAATGATTGATTGTTGTGTAGGGCTAGGTGTATGGTTCACCCTGCTGTCTGTTTGGCACAATGATTCAGTATGGAGGGGGTGTTACTGTTAGTTAGGGTACTTTCCATTGTTGTAGTGTTCCCCCAGGAATGATTGATTCTTGCATGGGGCTAGATGTAGGGTTTGGCCTGCTGTCTCGTTGGCACAATAATGAGCCCCTCGCATGACAGGACCGAATGTTATGACTTTTTGTGCTGGGACACCAACTGGAAAGACTTGTCATCGGTAAGAAGTGCGCCAAATTCAAATCACTCAGGTACTGGCACCTTCTACTGAATCTAAATTGTCTACAGCCTCCACGCCACCTCTGCCATTCGCTGCCTTCCAGATCATATTAGAACCACTTCGATCATCTAGCCTGCCACTCACGATTTGGATGTCATCGATCTTCGCCAAAGTACTGTCCCAAGAATCGGCCGATTCAGAGTGGAAGAACGTGAAACTGCCGATTTTCCTTCAGCTTTCCACGATTCCCACTCTTCTATCTTCTGTAGTTCTTCAACATGCTCTCTCCTTCCAGGCACACCACTTCAATCCACTTCAAATCGCCCTGCCGAAGTACTATCCCGAGAATCGGCCGATTTGGAGTGGAAGAAGCTGAAGCTGCTGATTTTCCTTCAGCTTTCTATTGTTTTGAGTCTTGTAGCTTCCATACTGCTTTGATTCCTTCTGGGCCTCCAGCCACACCTCTTCTGATCCACTTTGAATCGTCCTGCCGAAGTACTGCCCCACAATTGACCGATTTTGGAGTGGAAAAAGGTGAAGCTGCCGATTTTGCTTCCGCTTTGCGTTATTTTAACTCTTGTAGATTCCGTACTGCTTAAAATAGAAAATTTGCGTCACATATGCTTACTACAGCATCCAATCTGATCGGGGCCATCATATTCAGACTTAGCTAAGTGAGAGCTTTTGATTGAGTACCTACATGCCCATGTTACGATGCAGCGTTAGAAGGTTAGAAAATTTGCATAAAGAATTTGCATATTCAAAATGTCAATATGCAAATTTTCGAACTTTTTAACATAGGCAGATCTACTGTTATACCAGATCTACTAGTAAAGCCTCCTCTTCTCTTTCATTTGGTGCCGAACAGACCCGGGAGCCTGTCAGCCTGTCAGCCTGTCAGCCTGCCTTCATTCAAGTTCTACTACGAATTCAAGTTCTACTGCCTTCGCTCCTGACAAGTACAAGCATTCTTTGGTTTCGTGATCATCAGGCACAGACGTGGCCCCCAGTTGATGCTCACATGTCGTCCACTACAGTTCGTGACTGCCTCCGACTTCTACGGGAACAAAACCAGCGTGATCGCGAGCAGTATCGGCGATGGCAGCTCGAACAACAGCAGCGTGACAGAGAGTGGTGGATCGATTTCAACCAACGTCTTAACCGTGTGCTTGACAGATACCAGTCTCAGTTCAGCAAAACTCCCGTCAAAGGTGTAAGAAGTAGTGAAGGAAGTCGAGGAGAAAGACAAGGAGAAGGCGAAAGTAACGAGAAAAGTGTGGATGAGCAGGACAAGGATGAAGTGAAGAAAAATGAGAAGGATGAAGAGAGGAATAGGGAGGAGAAAAGTGATAAGGAGAAGGAAGAGAAAGAGATTCTTTTGGTTGACGATGCTCCTATTTTACCAGCGAAAGAATCGGTTTTTCGTGGTGACAAGTGTGGTTGTTGTGGTTCCGTTGTTGATCCTTTGCAGTTGGCATCTCTTCCAAGCGCGCTTATTGGGGCACACGTGGACGATCCCATCGATGTGACCTCTGCCGACACTGATGATTCGGCTTTGTTCGTGAATGTTCTTCAGGACATCCAGTGTGGTTTCGTTGGTGATTCTTTGCAAACGCATTCAGTTATGGGTGATCCTGTATTCTTTGAGGTGGCTAGAAGCGAAGGAAGGAAAAGACGAAAGTTGGTGAAAGAAAGAAGGATGATGAGGCAGAGAAAGAAGGAGGAAGAGAAGAAAGAGGAGAAGAAGATGAGAAAGAGAGTGATGAGGCGGAAGCGGATGATGAGGAGTAAGGTGATGAGAAGAAGGTGGAAAGTGAAGAGGAGAAAGAGGATGAAGAGAGTTAAGAGAAGAAGGAGAGAGAAGAGAGTGAGAGGAAGAAAGAGTCTGAGAAGAAGACAGAGGAAACTAATGATGTTTCATTTGAGTTCGCTGCATAAGAGATGGAATCCCGTTTCTCCTATGACAAGACAACAGATGAAGGCAAGGGCTCAGAAAGGAAGGAGCGTCGTCCGCAAGAGGTTGAATCATCGTCGTGGCGTCAACGCAGAGCAGGTCTCCGGATATGCAGAGTCAGCAGAAGGCAGAGCAACAACAGATGAGGCCCAGTCAACGTCCAAGAGGGAGTGAATGAAGAGTTTCAGTGTTTGTGTGAGTGTCTGTGTGTGTTTGCATTGTGTAGTTGCTTAGTGTGATTGGGTTGTGTGTGCGTGTTGTGTTTTACTAGTGGATAAAACCTCCCATTTCCTTCAGCATGTAGGTGCTCAATCAAAAGCTCTCGCTTAGCTAAATCTGAATATGATGGTCCCGATTGGATTGGATACTGTAGTAAACACATTTGATGCAAATATTCTAACTTTGCAACATAACACTGCTTCCTAAGATACACAGTGTAGAATTTGCAGATTACAGTGTCAAACAGACTTGTCTAATGAGAGCTTTAAGTTAAGTGAATAACTCATAGGTTAGGAAGCAGTGTTACAAAGTTAGAAAATTTGCGTGAAATATGCTTACTACAGCATCCGATCCGATCGCGGCCATAATATTCAGACTTAGCTAAGCGAGAACTTTTGATTGAGTACCTACATGCCTATGTTACGACGCAGCGTTAGAAAGTTAGAAAATTTGCATAAAAAATTTGCATATTCAAAATGTCAATATGCAAATTTTCTAACTTTTTAACGCTGCGTCGTAACATAGGCATGTAGGTACTCAATCAAAAGCTCTGGCTGAGCTAAGTCTGAATATGATGGTCCCGAATGGATCGGATGCTGTAGTAAGCATATTTGATGCAAATTTTTTAACTTTGTGACACTGCTTGCTAACATAGGCGTTATTACGATTTGAAGTAGATCGAAGTGGTGTGGCTGTAAGGAGAAAGCATGTTGAAGAAATACAGAAGCTAGAAGAGTGGGAATCGTGGAAAGCTGAAGGAAAATCGGCAGCTTCACCTTCTTCCACTCCAAATCGGCCGATTCTTGGGATAGTACTTCGGCGAAGATGGATGACGTGCGAATCGTGAGTGGCGGCTAGATGATCGAAGTGGTTCTAATATGATCTGGAGGGCACCAAATGGCAGGGGTGGCCTGGAGGCTGAAGACGATTTAGATTCAGTAGAAGGTGCCAGTACTTGAGTGATTTGAATTTGGCGCACTTCTTACCGATTACAAGTCTTCCCGGTTAGGGTCCCAGCACGAAAACTCACAACATTCGGTCCTGTCATGCGAGGGGCTCATTGAATATGGAGGGGGTGTTACCCTTACTTAGGGTAGTTTCCATTGTTGTACTGTTCCCCCAGGAATTATTGATTCTTGCGTGGGGGTAGATGTAGGGTTCGCCCTGCTGTCTCGTTGGCACAATTATTGTGTATGGAGGGGGTGTTGCCCTTACTTGGGGTACTTTCCATTGTTGTAGTGTTCCCCCAGGAATGATTGATTGTTGTGTAGGGCTAGATGTAGGGTTCACCCTGCTGTTTTGTTGGCACAATGATTGATTATGGAGGGGGTGTTACCCTTACTAGGGTACTTTCCATTGTTGTAGTGTTCCCCATGGAATGATTGATTGTTGTGTAGGGCTAGATGTAGGGTTGTCCCTGCTGTGGCGTTGGTAGAATGATTGAGTATGGAGGGGTGTTAACTTTACTTGGGTTAGTTTCCACTCTTGAGCTCTTATTTAGCTCAGTTCGAGTATGATGGTGCTGAGTGGATTGCAAGTGTAGCATACATGTAACAGGGGGGTCTGGGGGGGTCTGCCCCCCACCCGACTTAGGCCAGACCCCCCGGTTGGGTACCCCCCCCCCCCCCCGAGACGATTTCACCGACCCCCCCCCCCTCCGATTTTTCTGGCAAGTAAATTTTCGAGCAAATTTTTGCAATTTTTTACACTTTCACACACAAAAATTGCCAAAATCGCCTGCAAAACAGCACTTTTTAGCTGTATTTCAGCCCAAATCAGCGATTTTTGGCGATTTTTAGGCCAAAAATTGCGATTTTTCTCGATTTTTGAGCATTTTTTAGTGCCCACCCCCCTCCCCCAAAATTTTGGCTCAGACCCCCCCGGCCGGCGCCAGACCCCCCAACCCCCCCTCCCCCATCGACGGATGACCTGTTACATGTATGAAGTGTAGTGTGCAAATTTTGTAAGTTTTTAAACCTGCTTTGTAACATAGACGTTATTGTAGTTAAATTGGAGATTTTGATTAGCTGAGTGGGAATATGATAGTGGCACTGGCCATATGCAGTGTCATTCTAGGAGGCAATGTTTTGGCACCACCACTGAACACGCAGATGGAGCGTACGATTTCATCATGTATCAGCCACTTTACGCCCTTTATGGTACTGACACGATATAAGGTGCCGGTACCTATAGTAAGCCCCCGACGTTTGAGGACTGTCGTAGTACTATAATATATGGTAGCGGGATTCGTCCACTGTGACGGTACGGTACCACTTCATTCAAATTTCATACCATAAATGGTAGTCGTACCATAGGATGCATGTAGGATGTATGGTACCGGTACCTGTGGTCATGGGTAGGGGTCCCATATATGGTGCTAGTACCATAAACAGCATAAGCTGCCTCATGGTGTAAGGCCTCTGTGGTGAACGTGGAGGCCGTTGGGCTCTGTAAGCGGCCAGTGCTGATCGGAGCTTCAAGAAGCTAATAAAAGTTTCGGAAATCTCGGCAAAGTTCCACTTTGCCTCGCAAAGTGGCAGGGTGCTTAGTTTTTGGATTATGTACAGTCGAGCATAAAAGGATCGGAAACCTATTTAGGCCTAATGGTGCTTACAGTATGGCCAAGAAATAATCCTATAGTATGAGGGATTCTTCAAAAGCTTACCTTAAATAATCTAACAAAACATTTAAGAGTAAAAAAATTTACGATTGCACTGTCTAATTTTTGAGTAAGAGTAAAGAAGGTGGCCTAAAAACTAAATCCGGCATTCGGGTCCACCTTTCTGATTCTGTGGTAACAATTTAAAATTGGTGTTGAAATATAGCCGTTTTGTGAATTAACTTGAACGCCGGATTTAGTTTTTAGGCCACCTTCTTTACTCTTACTCAAAAATTAGACAGTGCAATCGTAAATTTTTTTACTCTTAAATGTTTTGTTAGATTATTTAAGGTAAGCTTTTGAAGAATCCCTCATACTATAGGATTATTTCTTGGCCATACTGTAAGCACCATTAGGCCTAAATAGGTTTCCGATCCTTTTATGCTCGACTGTACGTAATCCAAAAACTAAGCACCCTGCCACTTTGCGAGGCAAAGTGGAACTTTGCCGAGATGAATGATTAACCATTCCGACACTGAACCTGTTGCGTTCATGTTTAGTATATAGAAAAAGTTTAGTATTTTAAACTTTTAAACTTTATAGACAATTTGATTATAAAGCTCCAAGAATTACAAAAATTCTCTTTTACCTCAAATTCCAGAGCATTTTCCTCCGGATATTTCTCTTTCCAATACTCTTCGACCACGTCTGATGCGTTCTTCAAGCTGGCATCCTTCAAATCGGTCTTTCCTTGCTCCACAGGAGCTACTTTGAACTTAGTAAGGGTGGACTTTTGCGCCATAACGGTAAAACGATTGCGAAATACGGCCCAAACTTTCGTAAAGATACGTAGCGAGCCTGCAGACAAACGGCTGACTACTCAGTTTTGCCGGCCGCGCTGGTTTTATAGCTACGCAGCGCTGAAACGCCACACCACGTCACTGGCCCCTCAGACAGATCGATAAGATGACTCAGTTTGTCTGTCGGCTGAACCGACCCGATTTTCAAACTTCATGTGACAGTTTTGGTGCACCCATTAAGAGCTAACTGTTTTTACACTTTTAAACAAGCTTGTTTAACACTTCTATGCTCATGACAGTGCGGATACAGGGGATGACTCTACAACATTTCTTAAAATATACGTACATTGAACATGATGCATGCGCACTGTAGGTAAGGTACTGACACGTAATTCACCTATACTGCGTAGATTCATTGAACCGATTCAATGATGTTGAAAGTGTACATTAAAATTAAGGAATGCTACTTTGGGTACTTTCCAGACAACATAGAGCCATTGGTGGATAACCACCTTATAGAAGTGTTGTGGAGCCGCTGGAATGTACCAAAGCACTGATTTAATAGCTTCGGTTGTGTTTCGAACAGCCAGGCCACCCCATAGCCCTTTGCACTTCAGATCCACCTTGGTGATCAGCTCTTTAATGTGCGGGTCGTGTTTCGTTGAACCCGCACTTTTGATCATGTCTTCAATCTGATCTTCACCGCACGGATCTGCTCCTAAACCTGAATGAACTTTTAAATTCAGAAATTGCAATGAAAAATCAATCACAAACCACGAGCCAGTAACAGAGCGGAGAGGCTGATGAGAAGAGCGCACAGTCTTTTAGCAGCAAACATTACTGTCCAACGCTGCAGTCAGCAGCGGATTTGAACGCCGGTACAGATGGGTTTGGATACCAAGCCCAAATACGGTACTGTGAAAACTTTGCAGCAACATGAGTAAAAACGAAGCCTGACTCCCCACTACTGAACCATTATTTTTCACCTCAGAATGCCTTTTAACAGGGTTTGGTATGAATGCAAGCTCATCAAATGTTTTACAGATAGCTTCTTTTCAAAATCTCGATTTGCTTCACTACCCACATGGGCACGCTAGTAGTATATCACACCATGTCAAATTAAAATGGTCAATCCCTACCATGCCACAGGGCGATAAATTCCTCGTTATTTCGCATTTTTTTTGGAAAAAAACCGGTTTTTCCGAGGGGCTCGGAAAAAACTAAAACAAGGAAAAAACTCAAAGCACAATAACTGGGTAAATTAGCTTCAAATGCTTTGAATTTGGTTAATAGAAGGTTTCCAAGAATTTCCTTGGAAAAACTGAGCTGTTTTTGCCAAAATATACTGGTACTATTTTCTGACAACTTTTAATATTGTATTTTTGGTGTTTAAAATCAAATTGCTACTCTAAAACATTACTAGTGCATTTGGTAATAAAACTCGTTGAAATTTGCAATAAAAAGCAATTGGTAAAAATTATTTTAAAAATAACTTTTGGAAAAAACACGGAAAAGCTCACTCAAACTTCGAAATTTACATATTCCTCAATGGATCGAGCCTGGTACACCAGACTGTAACCCAGAATTTCGACAGATATTTCAGCCTATTTGGCCAAGGTTTGCGGGAGTGACAGCAAAAAAGAAATGTTTCAAATCCATTTTTGAGACACCCTCTATACTATGGTTTAATACAGTAGGCGTAAATCCGCCACTGATATCACAACCGGCTTTGCAAAGTGCAAATGCAGCAGCTAGAAAAGCAGCGCTATAATTCTATCAGTTTAAATTTGCATTCTGATTCAGACGCATTGTCAAAAGTATAGAATAATCAAAGATAGAAACCAATTTGGCTGAAACAAGCCTAATTCCTAATCTATGTATGTAAGTGCCCTTTCCTGACGCATATCTACTGCAATAGTAAGCTGCTTGTCCAACGCTGTAGTCAGCAATCTCTGTTCCAGCTGAATCTATCGATGGTTGGATGAAATAGTGTACAGCTAAAACGTCAACACAAAACAAACAAACCATCTAATTTACTAAATCTAGTACGACTCGTACGTGCACGTAACAGGTTCGGACCGGAGGGTGTCTGTGAGTGTGAGGTGAGGTAGTGGGTTTGCCTGCAGCGGACAAGTTCTTTTGGTTATTTTTGTTTTATCTGTTTTTCATACAGGGCTACCCCATTGAAGGGCTCTGAAAAGAGCGAGGGGTGTCCTGAGCTGTCCGAAAGGACAGTGGAACTCATAAACAAACAAACAAACAAACAAACAAACAAACAAACATAAAAAAGCTCAAAATGAATTAAAGAAAGTGCAAATTGTCGGTTCTTTTGCTAGTACAATGCAGGCAGCACTGCCAGCCAAAAAACGAAGCACATTCCAATCTGAGAATGGAGCAGGTGCTGTGACAGTGGTTGCAGCAGCTGGACATAACAACATCTGTGACAACAAGGATGGGTATAAGAGGAGCGGGGGAAAAGCAGTCTTACAGTTAGTTCATTGACCAGTGTCTCATCAGTCAGTCAGTGATAATGCTGAAGCTGCTGTGTCTGTTGGCTGTGGTGGCGTTGGTGGTGTCGCAGGACTGCGAGGACGCAGGAGGAGAGAAGTGCAGCGGACTGACCGAGGAGCACTGCAACGGCTGGTGGGCCAAGGAAAACTGCAAAAAGACCTGCAACAAATGCGGCGGTCAGTCCCTTACCAGTCTCTCTCACTCACTCAGTCTTGCCTTTTAGTGTGCGAGGACACGGTCAGCTGGTGTGCCAAATACACCGACCGCTGTGGACAGGACAAGAACGTCGACGCCTACTGCAAGAAGAGCTGCGGCACCTGCGAGGGCGGCGGTGGTGGTCCTGCCCCTCCTGAGGGAGGAGATGAAGGAGGAGATGAGGGAGGAGATGAGAGCGGTCCTCCACCAGCCTAAACTGTTCTGTTCTTCATTCTTTTTGATAACTTCTAAACCCTGTTTGTAACTGTCAAAAGCAATAAACTATTTTCACAACGATTTTGACTGTATCTATCCTCCGATCCATCAGGCTTTGACTTATTTGAGGAGTCTTTCAGATTTTACATTATGGATCCTATGATTAGGGAGACTTTTAGTGGGAGCTTTATTTATACTAGAGTGCGAACAATACCTGAAAAACCCCCAATTCCCGAATACCCAATACCCAATACTTGCATAGCTGAGCCAAAATTTGCATTTCAGTGAACAGATCAATTACTTTGGAACGGTTTCTTGACTTCTTTCAAAAATACAAAAAATGTTAAAACTTACTTGAAAAAATCGAACAAATAGCCAAACGCCAAAGAGCTCCATCCAATTTGGAAAAGTTATAAAACAGAACTTGTCCCCGAAATGCTATTTTGGCATAAAAAATGGTAAACTGTATAAAAATAGAGAAAAATCTGGATACCGGCCCGTCCCTAGACAGACTATTTTCTTGTCTGCAACAGATTTTTAAAGAAAATCGGCACTAGACAAAATATGCATAAAGGATTGCCAACCTGTCATGCTGCTGCAATTTATTTTACTGAAAATCAACTTATTGCTGTAATTGATTTTCAGCACTCATTCAACCTAATGGCCGGAAATTTGTTTGCTTACTTAGCTGTAACAGAAAGCCCACAATTTTCATTTTGCCCAGCTTGCTAAATATCCTGTAGCATATCTACGAACGAATACGCTAGCCTTACCATAAAGAATGCAGCAGTGTACAGCCATAAATACTTACGATGAGGAGGACAACCGGAGTACCATGAATTACGAAAGATTAGGCAGAGAATGCCCATTTTATAAAGCGTTCAAGCCTCTGATAACATTTGGTCAATTTTTTGGTCAGATCTATGAGACTGTCAAAGGCAGAGCTATGCCTCTGATGCTGTATTGCGGATTGGTGTTCTTTCTACTTCTGTGCCTTCTCATGCGAGTGGTTTTACATATGGACCTATCTCAAGGTTCAATGAATAGTCAATTTTTGACACAAATCTTTCTTGGATCAGGCTGTCTGCTATCTATTGTTGGTCATGGCTCCATCCTGCTGGCGCAAAGGGGTGTGCCTCATCTTTTCTATGACCTTTTCCAGTCATTGCGTAAGTCAAATTAGATTGATTTTCTCCCAGCCAGTCGAACCCTATTAGCTAAATGTTCTTTGAAATATCAAGTTTCCTCCTGGCAAACATTTGGATATTTTCAAACCTCTCTCTACTAATGGATTACCCGACCATATCTCCTTTTCCGGGCAACGATAGTAGAAAAGTGAAACTGAAAGATTGGAGACAGGAAACAGCTAATGAAGAAGAGCGTGAAAATCAAAGTTTCGCCACCTTTTCCATCAGATGTCCATTTTACCACGTCTTCAAACTGTTAATCCTTTTCGGCAGATTCTTCGGACAATTCTATTTAGCCGTAAACAGTGGGGGAGCGTTTCTTATGAAATTTTACTGCGCTAGTGTGTTTCTGGTCTTGTTAGTTAAGTTCATTGGCTTGTTGACCAAACTTGAGTTTGCTGATGGTTCGCTAAACAGCAAGCTTTTAACACAAATTATGTTTGGTTTTGGTTACCTGCTTTCGTGTCTGGGCCAGTTGACCATTTTATGGGCTCAAAGGAAGGTCCCGCAACTTTTTTACGACCTGTACCACTCCCTGCGTAAGTTCGGGAAGCAAGTTATAAAGCAGAATGTAAACATTTTCAGAACCGCATAACCCACCATACATTACAAGTCTCCGTTGGCTTAGCATTTGCCTCATGTTAATCTTAGCCATCATAGCACTTTGTAATGGAACAATAACTGTTCTGGCAGCATGCCAAATCACTGACATGACAACACCAATGAGCTTTGTTGGCAAAGTGTGCAGTTTAGCTTGGATAGATGGTCTGGTATCGATTTACTTTACCTTGGGCATTGGCTACTGCTCTGCTTTCTACTTCATGTTGTGTATGTTGGTGTATGCCAATACGAAACATCTCTACAATGCCATGCTTGACAAGGTATGTAAGTAGCTGGCCTTTTAGAACAGTGACGACTTATAAAATGGCTTTGTGTTGTCAGAATACAAAGGAGACGTGCAGTGTTCTGATGGAGTATTACCAGAGGCGTTACCAGTGGTTGGTTGATAGCATACAGCAAATCAGCTCAAGTTTTGGCCTTTTCTGCTTCGCCAATTATTCTCTAGCCATTCCGCAGTTCTGTGCCACCTTATACGTAGTTTTAGTGGACAAAAACCTGAATGACACTCAATTCAGTGTGGTTGTCTTTTATCTCATCGTTATCATCTATCAAGTACTTTACATAGCCATTCCAGCCATTCTAGTCTATGATGAGGTAAGCCTAAACCTCATTTGACTCTGTGACTTGATTGGAAGTAAACTGCAGCTTATATTGTAAGTTCAGTTTACACAGCAAGGTTGTACAAAAAGAAATAGTGGTAAACTTGAAGCCATTTCAGCTGTAATTAAGTATAAATTTCGAAAGCTTTTTGTACTCAACTATCATAACTCATTATCGTAGGACGATGTTGAAAAATTTCAGCTAAGTTAATAAAAAACAGCAATACTTAGGGCCAGAAGCTTTAGCTTTTTGCTTTTAGGGCCAGAAACTGGGTTGGGCTATTTACAAGCTTCAACAGAGACACAGTGCAACAATAACCAAAGAAACAAGGGTAATTAAATTCAAATCCGAATAAACAAGGAGTCCTTGCGTGCGTAGCTTAATGTTGTCTGTAGGACGCAATCAACCACTTCGCGCAACAGATTCACAACAGTGAGTTCGGAATCAGTGCTTGCGGTTTCTTCACGTTCACTAAATCGCTTATGATTACGGTAACGAATGACAGATTGTTTTTTCAACTGTAGATGTTTCACGATAGTTCATACTTTCAGCTATTTTCGGCTATCGCTACATACTTTGTGATTATGATCCAGTTCCAGCAGAGCGGCGACAATTATTTGAAGTGCACTAATGATACTGCATTTTGAAGTGTATTGAATTGTCATAAAACGCAAATTACTAATAAACTGTTTGCTTTACGTGTCTGTGCTGAACCTAGCAACGCAGTGGGTCAATATCAATACCACCAGGAAAGTAATTGAATGCCTTTTAGTAGTCAAATCCATTAGTGAGAATAATTCTTTTTCTTTCAGAGCAAATGTTTGCAGAATGTGGTCCAGTTGGTGCCAAACGACCAGCTGTCATGGTTTCCCTCAACTGGGGGCAGCAATCACTAACCGAGCAAAATTTTTCTGGTGTGCAGTTATCCTAACTCTAGGGCTTGTGCTTATAATCAATGCAACATTATTGATGACAAAATTTCTGGACAGTGAGCAGCGGTGGGAGATTGTAACGGCGGAACAAGTGTCTAACCACTTTTTCCATCCAACAGTGACCATATGCAACTTCAATCGATATCGCATGAGCAAAATGAAGGAAGCGGGAATCGGGGATGATCTGGCAAGCTACATATTCTTTTTACAAACCCAAAACTACTTATTTCCCCGGCCAGTCTTGCCGCAGGTTCGAGCAAAGTACAAAGAGTGGGCAGCCAATGTTACCACAATGGGTTTGACAGAGGCAGAAATCTTGATGAACATGGGTCACACTTGTCAAGGAACTGTCAAAGTGTTAATAATGCCGAATGCAGCCCGGAGAAAACATGTGGCCAATCCATGCAATCTCAGCTTAGAAGAAGATCACTTCGAGATCAGAAAAGTGTTCAATTTGGAATACAGTGTCAATTGCATCGGACTTTTTTCTGATGATTCTGTTGTTGGCGGCAACGGTGAACATGAGCTGACTGACTGACTAACTATGTTTGCTTAGAGTATAGTGAGCTGAGCTAACAAATGACTGACTAGCAGACTCATAAATGTTATTGGGGTTAAAGGCGGTAGGAGCCCCAAGCCCGATTTTTCGGCAAAAGTCCGCCCCAGCGGATTTTGGAGGGATGAACTGAAAAGCACTTTTGGGTAACAAAGTAAAGAAAATTTTTAGCTCAGACAATAGATTCTGCAGCACAAAATTGGGTTTTCGCCTGCCCTACAACCGACTATCTTTTAGTACCAAAACACATTTCAAACTGAATTTTACCGCTGAAACTCATATTCAATGAGTAGTTTGGGTTCAAGACAGGTTTTTGTTGCATTTCCTGCTTCAATATTGGGGTTTTAAGACATTTTTTAACGCTTTTTTCGGTCCAAATAGGGTTTTATTTAAAGCCGTTTTTCGCCCTATCAGAATCTTAAAAAAGGTCGACAAAACCCACCTTTTACCCCCCCAAAAAAGGTCAACAAAGCCCACCTTTCTTTGGGCTTGCACCGGTAGAAATAAAAAATTTTTCCGTTCAGCTCACCTGAATGGAAAAATTGGAAGTGTGCTGTGAGCTCAATTCTTGGCCGTTCGTCCTGTAAATTGACCTAGAGTTTGTCTTGTTTAAACTCTAGTGGCTGACAAATTTACAGGACAAAATATCAGGTTGTTGGCTAGAAAAAGCTGTGCAAAAATTCCCGTTCAGGTGAGCTGAACGGAAAAATTGTTTCTTTCTACCGGTGCTGGTTCCAAAACCCATCTTCAATACATTATGTAGCTCAGCATGTCTATGTAGCCGAATTGTGCTATATTGGCCAAATTAGTTAAATTGACTAGTATGTTGCTTTTTAGCCTAACCCGTCCAGTTTCTCTGACTAATAGAGGGGTCGAGTTTTTGCGTTCCTTTCAACTGGAGGAAAAAATACTGGTGTTGGTTTAATGTAGCTGACCTCACTTCAGATGCACGAATAGGCACAAGCCTATTGCTAGATGTACAGCCAGAAGAATACAATGAACTGGCAGGAAACAACCTACTGGATGTGGGTTTTGGCTTGAAGCTAAACTACAAGAACCAAAGTGGATTTAACAAATGGATCAACGTTTCTCCAGGAAACCATGTCTGGCTGGCTATGAAGGGGCGCTTCAACATGCCAGGAGATGCAGAAAACCCCTCTTTGTTCCCAGCCCCATGCACTATGGATCCACAACTGCGATACTTTGACAGTAAGTCAGGGAAAGGTTTTGCATGCAGTAGCAACCATTTTGTTTACAAATAGTCAATGCGAATTTATGACTGGATAGCTTTCTCAAATACTGAGTTTAAGGTGTTGGTCTGGCATCAGAGTGTAGCATAGTAGCATACATGTAGTGGGGGGGGGGTTTTTTAGCCCCCAAGCCCGATTTTCGGCAACCCCCCCGAGCCGGGCCGGATTTTGGGGGGGGGGGTTCTGAAACCCTATTTTGGGTTAAAAAACTGCTAAATTTCAGGGTTTCAATACTTATAAACCGTAATTTAGGATTTCAAAAGCCCTAAATAGGGTTCCGGAACCCAAATTTGTGTTTCTGAAACTCTAATTAGGGTTTCTGAAGCCCTAAATAGGGTTCCGGAACCCTAATCTGGGTCTCTGAGAGCCTAAACAGGGTTTCTTAGGGTTCTGTAACCCTAATTTGGGTCTCTGAAACTCTAATTAGGGTTTCTGAAGCCCTAAATAGGGTTCCGGAACCCTAATTTGGGTCTCTGAAACCCTAATTTGGGTTTCTGAAGCCCTAAATAGGGTTCCAGAACTTTAATTTAGGTCTCAGAAACCCTAAACGGGGTTTCAGAGCCCCTAATTTGGCTTTCAAAATTTCTAAACAGGGTTCCAGAAATGCACTTTAGCTGTATTATGCCGAATGAAATAGAGCTTTTTTGGCGCGTTTTAAAGCAAAATACAGTTTTTTGCATGTTTTTAATAAAAAATAGGATTTTCTGCACGTTTTAAAACAATAAATAGGGTTTTAAAGGGCATTTTGCACTTCTGACAGGATTTTTACCGGATTTTTAGTCCTCAAAACATAGTTTTGAGCCCAAAAAAGGTCGCTGAAACCCACTTTTGGACACCAAAAAAAGGTAGCTGAAACCCCGTTTGGAAATAGTGCTGAAACCCTATTTGGGATCTGGAAAACCCCCCAGCCGAAAACCCAGCTACATGTATGCATAGTAGTTAGTGCATGGGACCAGAAATCCAAAGGTGCTGGATTCGATTCCCAGCTACACCAGTGCACATGCCTATATTTTTCACCTTTCATTCAATTATGCCGGTCCAGGATTTGGTTAACTGTCTTAACCCTTATTTTAGATGGTTACTATTCGAAGGACATGTGCCACTTTGAGTGCACGTTTGCAGATCGTCTTGTTCAAATCTGTGGTTGCTTTCTCATACCAAGAGGAAAACTGCCAGGCTGTTCCATAATGAAACTAGAACAGTGCATGTACACATATAGGTTTGTTCATCATGCATTGTTTTATTTTTCTGTTAAGCATGCTATGGGTCTGATCCGATACGATGTGTGGAGGACCTTGTGGCCTATTATGATTAGGCTCATGGTCCATTTCGCAACCCCCGATAAGTTGTCATCTCAGATGTTTGCCCTTCTTTCATTGCCCAGCCGCGTCCTAGCTATGCTGCTGGGTGCCAGTCACTAAGAGAGCGCCTGGCGTGTTGATTATAGTTTTGATTTGATATGTCAGCATGTAATAGTTACCCTTTCGGGTAGCACATCGTTATTGCAGTTATTGATGTCATGTTGTCAGATCCCGACAGGCACTGCCGGTGCCCCAGTTGGCTGAGGGCTCCCGGCATAGTTAGTTTCTCAGGCAGCTCAGGGCTGTCGTTGATGTTCTCCTCCAACGCGGCATGCTTTGTTTGGTGCAATGGCAGATCCAATCGGTCCCCATTTACCTACTTGCTGTCACCAGCTTTCGGTAGCCTGGGTGGGGCTTTGCATCGTGTAATTCCAGTCAAACTGTTTTCGAACCCACAACAACCGCTAGGGATGCAAGGGCTGCCATGACTCAACACAGCGAAATAAACACTGAGCCAACAACGCGACTGCATGTTATGGGTATTCAGTTACATACTCCTTTTGGAAAAATTTCAGAAGCTAAGAAAACAGAAAAGCTCTACCAATCCTACCAAATTATCTAACTTTTCCATTTGCCATGTTTTAGTACTACAAAAAAATTTTACGACAAAGAAAAAACAGAGAGATGTAAGAGCAAGTGCTTGGATCCATGTGAATCAGTTGATATCAGTGTGAGTCAAAGCCTTACAACGTTCCCGGCGGCAACCAAACTTAAACAACTGGTCAAACTGCATCCCAACTTGTTTGGAAATCGGTCTCTCCAAGAAATTAGAGACCGATACGTTTTAATCGATATATTCTGGGACTCAAAAACGTACACGGTACGTTACTGCATGCAGTGTGTTTAAATATCTCACAGTCATTTTTAGGTCACGCAGTACCGACTCCGCAGCACGATTGGGTTGCTAGCATCAAATTTAGGCGGTCAAATGGGGCTTTTCCTCGGAATAAGCATCGTGACCATTATCGAAGCCATCGTTCATTTTTTGGTCCGACCCGCCTATAAACTGCTTAGTCAACGGCCCAAGACAACTACAGGCAGTACAACTACAAACACACAGTAACAAAGCGAAAACCGAGAAAATTCGTTAGTTTTGTTGCAAAGTTTTCTGTTTCCATAAATTTTAATGAAAAACGGTGGAGCTTACTATTAACAACGTGGAGTAAAAAAAATGGTCTGCGGCCCATTCGGTCCAGATTGCTTGAGCGCGTGAGTTGTTGGTGCGCGCACATTAAACTAAGCATCGGGGCTCAGGCAACACATGCGGCGCACACTGTAGCGAGCGGGGCGCAACGCGAACGGTATAATTAGGCTTCATATTTGCAAATTCAGATAATCATAATTCTATTGACGTTTTATACACAATAAAAATCTAACAGTGTCAACTTTCAGCAATATATGTACGGGTATCGAAACAAACAATAAACAGCTACATACATACAGTTAAATTACTTATCCGTCTGCTCAGGCGACAATTCAGCAAGCAAATGTTGCATTTTGTCCATGTAATTCAAAATCTTCGAATCGATTTCGGCGATGGTAGACGGCGCCATGTTGGAAGCGAGCCAGAGCTCAAGCTCGTTTTTGTAGTGTTGAATCCATTCATCAAGGTGTTGGTATTTGGGGTCTCTTCGTTTGGGTTTGCCTCCACGCAGCAAGTGCTCGATCTCACACAGATCGAGGTGGTGCTCCTTCTGAAGAGGGGGATAAGAGCTCGCAGTGGCAAGTGCTCTCTTCCGATCGACTCATTCAACTTGTTATGAAAGCCCTCGGCCGCGTTTGTGGTTCTGTCAGAGTCATTATCGTACTGGTTCCAGCGGTTCAGAGGAATTCGACCAAGCCAGTACCATGAGAAGTACTCCTATCTTTCTCTAACGCGTTTGCAGCTAACACAAGCATAGCGAGTTCCAGACTTCAGCACATCTTTCTTTGAAAAACTGTAGGACTTTCCGTTTCCAGCGGAACATACAAGCATTAAAACTCGTCTCTCAGACCGACGCGAATAATTTGTCAATAATCTCTCAGGTCAGTGTTTGTTGCAATTGACCGGTGGCGAGGCGATGGATTATTTATTCCAGTTCCCTATCTCTGCCGTCTGCTTTAATTTATTCGGCATGCCAGTTCCCTCTCTCTGCCATTCTGCTTTAAATAGCGCGCCTTTGTCTCGCAGCGAGGGCCTGATCTCGCGGCCGCTGAGTAATTGCATCGGCGCGCCGTGCATTAAACTAAGATCTGGACCGAATGGGCCGCAAATCAAAAAATTGAAGCGATCCATTGCATTCCAGTGATTATAATTTCCTTGAAAAGAAAGTTGTGAAACCAACCAGTTTAATTGGGAACGGTCGGAGCTTACTACTACACAGATGCATGGACTTATAGAGCACAGCAGCAAGCAAACACCTTCACACACGTTTAGTCTGGCATCTCGCCACATTCTGTGACAACCACTTTCATGCTGGGCTTTCCGTTCCTAGAGCCCGTTTTCTCTACTTGCTTCACGATGTTCATTCCTTCCACCACTCTACCGAAGACCACGTGCTTGCCGTCCAGCCAATCGGTAACTACTGTGGTCAGGAAGAACTGACTGCCGTTAGTGTTTGGACCGGCGTTCGCCATCGATAACGTGCCCGGCTCTGTGTGCTTCAGCTGAAACCGTTAACTCTTAGCTAAAGTCCCTTAACGCATACATATGCAGATATGGGCTGTCATTTCGGCTGATGGGGGTGGAGTTTTCAATTCCTGAAGGGGGCTGAAGGGGTTAGGAGCGCCTGAAGGTGGAGCTGAGGGGATGGTAAGCCAAAAAGTCAAAATTTTGGCTAAAATCAAGGTTTTTGACTTATTTTTCGTTAAAGAAGTTAAAATAAGCTTTCTGAGCTCATTTACACCTAATCTAGGCATACTTTTATCATAACTTTCTATACAAAATTCTTCCAAAAATTTCCCTAGGGGTAGCGGCCGGCTGACGGGGGGTCATCCCCCTCACCCCCCTTTGCCCATATCTGTACATGTGTCTAAAAAATCTAAATGATATTTGAAGCAAAATCTGATCAAATGGGCTGAAACTCGAAAAATAGGTGCCAAAACAAAACGCGGGACATTTCGTTTGTTAAAGTTTGATTCACCAGTCTGCTGGATCCAATCCTGAGAAATCGAAGAATATGCAAAATTCGATAATTTCAATGCCTATAGGAATAGCGTTAAAAAACAGAAACTTTTCTATTTGTTGTCATTTCGGCAAAACTTCGCCAAATAACTGGAAATCTGGAGAACCTCTGCCAAACCGATGTGCACGATATTTATTTTCCTTCCTAAGACTATGTCAGTCTCAAAATGCATTAACTTTAACACAAAATATTCCACAGTTTTCCAGAGTTTCTCCAATTTTCAGGTAATTTGGCAAACAGTTGCAGAAATGACAACAAAAAGCAAAGTTTCCATTTAAAAAACTCATACATGTAATAGGGGGTTTGGGGGTTACCCCCTGTTGGAAAGGGCAAACCCCCTGAGTCAGGTTAAGGGACCGCTCCGACCCAACAACGCAAGTACTAGTAGTGGCTCCTGTACTAACAAACTGGCTCAGAAATCACTAATTTTTAGCCTAAAATTCGCTTGAAAAGCCTTTGAAAACCGAATTTGGCGTTTCCACTGCTAATATTTCCGACGCAATTTCTGAAAGGATTCAGGATCTGATAAGGGAGCCTCCCCAAATTGCCCAATTTCACATTTCTGAATTCCTCAGTATTGGGTCAACTCTGGTGCGCCAAACTGCAACACACAAAATTTCCCCTATTTTCAACCTATGTTTCAAATTTCAGTCAATTTTATCTAAATTTGTGGAAATTGCAGCGAAAAGAAATGTGTCGTTTTTTTGAGACAACACTGTAGGTCTTTTTAGAAGCCTTTTTGACATTTTTGCATTATGATAAATTAAAACGTGCTAAAAACTTAATCTGCAGCGTGTTGGAGCTATTTGAAAATTTGAACCCTTTCCTGGAGAAAGCCGAATTCACCTTTTAAAAAATAGGCTAGTTTCGGTTGAGGGTAGGTAGAATTTTTAAATCTTGAGGGGGTAGCGACAAGGGCAGAGGTGGTTGATGGGACGGCAAGCCAAAAGTCCCATTCTTGACTAAAAAAACAATATTTTTGGCTTACTTTTCGTTAAAACATGACAAGATACGCTAGTTTGATGTATTTCAATCTGACACTTAACGTCGTTTATGGTACTGGCACCCCACCCACCAGACATGGGCTAGCATTTCGGCTGATGGGGGGTAGAATTTTCAATTCCTGAGGGGGGCTGAGGGGGGTAGGAGCTAGTGCTGTTAGGCTCTTTTTTTTTTAAAAAAAAAAAGCTTTTTTTGAAGACCCATTTCGAAAATTTTTTATTTTATTCACAGTATGGAAATTTTGAGGGAAAATCGCTGAATTTAGCCTCAGATATACATTAGTAGTGCAGTTCTATCAATTTCTTGCCTATTCTAAGCCTAAAAATAGGTTTTGAAGGGCAGCAGCCACTCTGTGAGCAATGCTGCAGGTAGAATGTCGACTCTCAGGCTGTAACACTATGTTTGAACCAAAGTATCAGCTTTTGTATTTAAAGTTGCTTCTGATGCATCCTTGCATCTCCTACGAGCTATATCTCATGCTAGGAAAAAATTTTGAAAAAAAAAATTCGAAATGAAAAATTTTCATAAAAAAAGCTTTTTTTTGGCTTTCAAAAAAATTTGTTTTTACAACTCTAGTAGGAGCGCCTGATGTGGGGGCTGACGAGGTGGTAAGCCAAAAAGTCCGATTTTTGTCGAAAATCAGGGTTTTTTTGGCTTATTTTTCATTAAAATAAGTTAAAATTGCTATTCTGAGCTCATTTACGCCTATTCCAGGCATATTTTTATCATAATTTTCTATACAAAATTCTTCCCAAAAATTCCTGATGGGGGGTAGCGGCCGGCTGATGGGGGGTAGATCAGAGCCTGATGGGGGGCCAACCCCCCAGCCCCCCCCCCTTTGCCCATGTCTGCCACCCACGTACCCAATATAATATGGTACCCCTCCTACCTTCGCACTGGTACCTGTACCGGTAGAATATATAATACCACTTCGTTCAGATTTTATGCCATATATTATGGTAACTACCACCACAGTCCCCGTACCATATATGGTGCCACTAGCCTAGGTACCGGTACCATTAACAGCGTCTAAGTGCCAGACTGTATTTACATAAGGCATGGGTATTGGCCGGTGAGGGGTAAACCCTCCCAACCCCCGCGTATGTATGGACTAGAACTACCAATAGATGGCATTTACGCGGAAACATGTAAATTTGAATAAAAATTGAAGTTGTTTCCAGCAGAAAGAAAGTAACAAAACGGATACGATCCTTTCCACGGCTCACCTCAAAGTTTTCATCGTCAAATTTCTTGCCATATATGGACCTGCCGCCAGTGCCATCTCCATGAGTGAAATCGCCTCCCTGTATCATGAATCCGGGAATGATTCTGTGAAAAGAGGAGCCCTCAAATCCATAGCCCTTCTCCCCAGTGCAGAGCGCGCGGAAATTGTCACAAGTCAGCGGTACCACATCAGTTCTCAGCTCAATTACAATTCTGCCCACAAATCTGATTCCAATCTTCACTCCCAAGTAAACTCTCGGCAATTTAGGCGCCTGCGGTCCAATCTGTTCAGCGGGGGACCCTCCCCCCTCTTCCTCCGCTACCAGGTCGTCGGTTTCGGCGGTCTGTCCAGGTCCGGCGCCGTGCCGCTTCAGCCATTCGTCGTCGGCCCAGACCGGCCGGGAGCTGCGCTCGTTGGCTCGCGGCGGTCGGGCGAAGTTGACGCGAACGGTCTTGCCGAACAATTCCGAGTCGTGCATGTTGTCGATGGCGGCGGCGGCGTCCTCCGACAGCTCGAATTCGACGAAGGCGAAGCCGCGGTGCTTCCCGGTCTCGTAGTCGATCGGCAGTGAGATGTCGACTACGTCGCCGAACGGAATGAAGGTCGCTTGTAGCACCTTCTCCGTCACATCCTCGCCGAAGCCTCCCACGTACAGCGTCCGCTTCCGGTTGTGCGGAAAGTTGGTGTGCGCGGCTGCCATCTGTCTGATAAGGTGGTACTTATTTATTGAATTGCTTTTAGAGAGACGGAGACGACCACAGAAGGAAAATATTTTCGAATTCAATTCAAAACCAACTCTGAGAGTGCCTCAGTTTTCAAACCAGCAAAAGAGACCACCGAATATGGTACCAAATGACTGCTCCCGAACTGGAAATTATTATTCTATGCAGTAACATCTAATTACTGGATGCTGTCTATGCGGACCGCTCGTCCTGCCCGCCTTGCTTTGCTGCACCCCGGACCCATTAATTACACTTGCCGATCTGCCTTAATAAAATATGTTTTCGTAAGCCTATGCCTAAACTGTAGCCTAAACCTAAATCTCAATAAAAGTCTAAGCTCGAACTGTCGTTTGGATTGGGTTATTTTGGCGTCCGCACCTTAGGAGATGGTTTGTTACTAACGGAAACAAAAATTGAATCAGATAATTTCACTAACTCATAAAAACACTAATCCACGCAATCTCTGATGCATCGGCAGGAATGTGGAATTGAGGCACCGGAATCCCCTCCCCACCAACCCACTGAAGTTTTAGGTAAAATGTAATGGATCGGAAATATGTTCCGCGAACTGAATAAACCTGCTTTCATTGTCAAAAATGGTGTCTTTTGTATTTAGTAGAAATGTCTGTCATGCAAGATTGTTTAGTAGCTAAGTAGCATCGAATTGACTTCCAGAAACAGCGATTTTGAATTTTGCGCTCAACGACGTAGCCTATATCACAAGTTTGCACAAACAAACGGCCTACTGTAAGTAAGTTGATAAGGACATTTCGCAACGTAACGAAACGTTTTTGTTTAAAATGCCTATTTTTACAGCGTACACATTGGACTTACTTTGAGATTGAACCTTACTTTAGAGTGCTTGGTTGCTTGTACTGTTCCTATGGGTATTTGAGCCGGCACAGTTGGTGTAGTGGTTTAGGCCGCAAAGCCACTGTGCGCGACGTCGTGCGCTCATCCTCTTTGCGCGGCAAGAACTTGCCACAAAGAGTTGGTCGGCACAAAGCTCCACCCAAGGCACCGAAAGCTGGTTACAGCGAGTAGGTAAAATGGGAACCGACTGGATCTGCCATTGCACCGAAGCCGCTCCAAAAGCATGCCACGTTGGAGGAGAAGATCAATGACGTCACGTCAGGAGTTGTCCGTGGAAACCGACTAGGCCTAGGGGCCTCTCACACCAGGGGCGGACCAAGCGGACGTTGGGAGCCGACATCACCATGACGTCAACGCGCCAGGCACTCTCTTAGTACCTGGCGCCCAACAGCATGGCTAGAGTGGCTGGCAGTGATAGAAGGGAAACGTCCGAGATGACGAACCACGGGGGTCGCGCAATGGACCGCATAGGTCTGAGCGTAGGGTCGTAAGGTCCCCCATACATCGGATCGGATCATCGATGGGTATTTGAATCTGATTTGGGTATGGATATGGGTAGGTATTTTTTAAAATACCCATACCCGGGTATGGGTATGGGTAGGTATTTTAAAAATACCCGGGTATCGGCTATAAATCGGGTATTTTTCGTTAGACCGTATGCACGCAAAAGACTATTTGTGTACTATATGTATGTACATTTGTAAATATTCAGCTTCAGCCAAATACCATGTTTTATGCATGTCATGTATACAGTATGTACTGTGAATTTTGCAGTGTAAGATTGAGTTGAGGTGTATAACAACCCAGGCAGGGCGTTCGTTTTTGAGCCCGCAAACGTTTTTCAGTAAGATGTTTCATTGTGTTCTATGCATAAAATTTAAAACAAGCCAAAATTTTTAGTTTCGACCGAAATTAACGTGTGTTTGCGCGATTTTTTCTAAAAAATACCCATTCAAATACCCGGTATTTTTTTTTAAAAAAATCGGGTATACCCGGGAATGGGTATATCTAAAAGTACCGCGTATGGATATACGCAATTTTAGGTAATTTTGCTCAAAAATACCCAGTTTCGGGAATGGGTATGGGTGTACCCTATCAACAGTAGTTGCTTGAAGGATTTTGTCCGAAAGGCATTCGGATTTTTAATGGAAATTTTACTGCAGATTTCAAGATAGAGCCTTTTGGGAAATGTAAAATAAAAAAATGGCTCCATTATATAGTTACATGTACGTACGTACATACATAGTGCAAGAATGTGATTGCTTTGTGTGAGTGTTTGTGTGATTGAACTGTTGTATGGTTGCGTGTGTGCGAAAAGTTGTTTACTGACGGGTCATAGAAAGACACGAAACAATCACACACGCTCGCACACACGCAATCACACAAACGCTCACACAAAACAATTACGTTCTGGTTCTTGCAATAGCTGTACCTATTACAGTTTCAGAGAGAATGACAGAGAGCTGTGAAATTCCCGATTCTTCGGGTCTCAGCATTGACTGGCTTCAGGAAAAGCTGGTAGAACGATTTGCTGGAGATGACAACACGCAGATTCTCAACTGGAGTTCGAAGAGAATCGGCCTAGGTCAAGGCTTTTGCTCGAACATCATCGTTGTCTCTCTCAAATGGAGCTGCGACACGACCAAGCTGCCCAATCAAGTAGTGTTGAAGGTACGGGCAGTGAGATGACTGCAAGGGTACACTATTGATTCTCATTTTTCTATACAGGTGCCAAATATGTCCGCTGCCAAGAAAGCATCTGGCGACCACGAATGGTTGGACGAGTGGATAACTGTTTCACACCGTAATGAATGCGCTGCGTATGAATTTATGAGCACCATCCCGAACTTGTCCGTTCCGAGGTTCTATTATGCTCAGGAAATCAGTGACCAGTCTCAAGGAGTGATTGTTATGGAAAGTTTTGCTGACCGCTCTGCCTTTGTGCCAGTTCTTACGAGCTTAACGCTGCCTCAGGTTTGTTTCAGTTTAAACTACAATATGTACATAGTCAGGCACTACAATATGGTACCGACACCGTTTATGTTACGTATCGTACCAATTCGATTGAGGGCCTTACCGGTAGGTGATACCATACATGTAACAGGCGGGTCTGGGGGGTCTGCCCCCACCCGACTTATGCCAGACCCCCCGGATGCCCCCCAAGACGCTTTTTCCGACCCCCCCCCTCCGATTTTTCTGGCAAGTAATTTTTTAGCAAAGTTTTGCGATTTTTTTTGCAATTTCAGACACAAAAATTGCCAAAATCCCCTGTAAAACAGCACTTTTTAGCTGTATTTCAGCCCAAATTAGCGATTTTTGACGATTTTTAGCCCAAAAATTGCGATTTTTTCGATTTTGAGCGTTTTTTAGTGCCCAACCCCCCTCCCGAAATTTTGGCTCAGACCCCCCGGCCAGTGCCAGACCCCCAACCCCCCTCCCCCTTCGGCGGATGACCTCTGTTACATGTATGGGTGATACCATCTATGGTGTGGTACGTAATTGAGTAATCCCCAAAGGTGTATTCATACGTACAGTACTTATGTACAGGGTGTGTCAAAAAACCAACCGAGCAGAGTTTTTGTTGTAGCAACCGCAAATCTCAACCGATTTGAATGAATCCTGCTTTAAATGAAAGACGAATAAATTCTTGAAAGACTGGTGAAGGCCCTATTAAGATACGATGCTTAGTTCCTGAGATATTTTCCTTCAAACTCAAAACAGAGATTTTGGCAGTGAACAAGAGCGATTCCGTTGTACTTCACAACAAAACGGATTCCTACTGCTGAGGGGCAACAAGACTTTTACAAATGAAGTAACCAAGCATGTGTGGCACCAGAAATACCTCGTTGCGTTAGCCCTGAGCAGTAGGAATCGGTTTTATTATGAAGTGCAACAGAATAATAAAAATCGCTCTTGTTCATTGCCAAAATCTGTTTTGACTTTGAGTGCAAATATCTCAGGAACTAAGCATCATATCTTAGCTTCACCAATCTTTCAAGAATTAATTTATCTTCCATATAAAATAGGACTCACTGAAATCGGTTGAGATTTGCGGCTGCTACAGTAAAAAATCTGCTGGGATGTTTTAATCTCTGTTGTGCACTGCCAAAATCTCTGTTTTGATTTTGAAAGCAATTATCTCAGAAAGTAAGCAACGCAAGACAAGAAGACAAGAAGGTTTATTTAAATAAAGGGCGGGCTAGGCCGATTTTCCGACTATAATGCCCTACCCTATCAGAATCATAACACAGATACATACGCATTTCACCTATAAGAAAACAAAAACGAAAGCAACAGATTACAGGGAGGCTTTGGTCTTAGCATCTTAATAAAAGTACACCAATCGTTCAAGAATTTATTTATCTTTCATTTAAAGCAGGATTCATTCAAATCGGTTGAGATTTGCGGTTGCTACAGCAAAAAATCTGCTGGGTTGTTTTTTTTGACGCACCCTGTAGAAGAAAATCGCCCGGTGACTTTTCTGTAGGGCGACAGGTTTGTAATATACGCACCATAACGCTGGGTGACAGCTTCCGCCTGCAACAACGTCTGGAAGGCGTCTTGGTGCGTAAATGACTCCTAAAGGAAAGTGGCCGGGCTTTTATCTACACGAGTATATACACCTTAACTGTAATTTAACTTTTTTGTCGCCCAAATGACCAAGCACCTTTTAGATTCTAGGTATAGTAGATAATTTGGCTAAAATCCACGCTCACAGTTTCGAGCAGCCAGATTGGCTGGAAAGATTCGACCCAAACTTGGATATCGCTCAGCAGGGCTTTTCTACGATTTTCCCGCATGTTTTTGACATCCTGAAAGATTATCCAAGTTACAGTAGTATGCTGGATCCTGTGATGGAGTACTTCTCGGATACAACCAAGAAGGATGAACTGTGCCTGAACGCCAACAAAATACTAGGTTGGTCTGTTACGAATACATGTGTGTACGTGCTGCAGGTACATACGACATTCAAAATGTACGTATGTGGCACTGGTGGCTAGTGATGTAAACGAGGCTCGGTTCAACTCGAAAAACTCGGTATTTTGAAAACTCGGTTAAGTAATCGAGGCTCGGTTTGAAACATACCGAGTTTATGTAAATTCTTCTAAAACAGCTTGTAAATTATAAGGAAACGGTGCTGATTGCATGTAAAACAGTTCTTTTACTTATCTACATACTTCCCTACTGCTCTCTGACTTCACCTAACAAAGCTTTACATCCAAGAAAATCAGATTGTTCTTAACAAACAGCAACTGTTCTGCTTTGCTGCTCAAAAGCCGGTTAATACGTTTATCATCGTAAACGTTTCCGGTCTGGCTAAACAACCTTTCACTGGGAACACTTGTGGCAGGTACAGAAAGATATTTTCGAGCGATTACTCCATTGGACTTTGCGTGCGATCGATGCACTGCTCTTTGAGACAGAGATTCTGCTCTGTTTTGAGTAATAGCAGAGGCGCAAAAAACAACAAAACTGCGCAAAAAGAAAAGAGGAAACAATGAAAATGAATAGTAAGCAATGAAAATCATTGCTATTTGCAGTAGTCGTTGTGGTTCTTAGCAAGACTCGGTAAAACTCGGTATTGTACAGTCAGGCACTTAACGCCGTTTATGGTACCGACAGCATATAAGGTGCTGGTACCATATATGGTACCGGTACCTAACCTAGGGTAGTGGTACCATATGGTACCCCCACGTCCGGGGCCTGTGGTGGTACCATATCTGGTACCGGTACCATATGGTGACGGTACCATATACGGTGCCGGTACCATATAAGGTACCCCCACGTTCGGGGCCTGTGGTGGTACCATATCTGGTACCGGTACCATATATGGTACCCCTACCTTCGTATTGGTACCGGTACCGGTATCATATATGGTACCACTCTGTTCAGATTTCGTACCATGTGTGGTAGTGGTACCATATATGGTACCGTCACCATATATGGTACCGGCACCCATGGCCATTGGTAGGGGTACCATACATGGTACCACCACAGTCGCTGAACGTGGGGGCACCATATATGGTACCTCACTGATAAAGGCAAAAGGGTCAGGAAATTTTTCTCCAAACGGTACGAAGGACCAGCCAAATGATCTAAAGGGATTGAGCTTCTGACTCGTACACAATGTACGTATGTACAGTACTTAGGTATGTAGGTAAGTTAGTATCTTTTCGATGGTGCTAACCTACATTCTATTTCAGGTCTACCTCCTGTGCTGATTCAAGGAGACATGTGGTCAAGTAACCTGATCTTTGAGAGAGACGCAGCAGGAATGGCTTCTGACCGTCTACTGGGAATAGTGGATTGGCAAACTGCTCGAGCCGGCTGCATCACGGAAGATATAGTCCATTTCATAGTTCTCTCCTGCTCGACTGACATCAGAAGAAACCGCCTCGACGATATTCTCCTATTCTACTACCAAAAGCTTGGCCAATACTACACGGCCGGTAGTTTGCCGTTTAGTCTGGAAGAAGTGAGAAGAGCTTTCGATTATCTGCTGCCAAACGGAATGTTCTGGTTGGTACTTAGCGTGTTTTTCTGGAATCACGGAGCTGCCTTCGAGATAGGGGAAGGCACTAAGGAAGAGAAGACCGAAAGACTACTGGTCAAGTGTAAAGAAGTTATCGACGATGTTCTGAAGCTGCAGTAAAACTGCAGTAGGTGATGGATAGCTTTGATTCACTACTGTACATTGTACGTCGCAGCTATTTTATTCAATTTTTAAACAATCAAACTTGAAACATGATGTCTTTTGCCCACATTCATGTAACAGGTCATCCGCCGAATGGGGAGGGGGGTTGGCCCCGGCTGGGGGGTATGAGCCAAAATTTTGGGAGGTGGGTTGGGCACTAAGAAACGCTCAAAAATCGAAAAAATCGCTAATTTGAGCTGAAATACAGCTAAAAAGTGCTGTTTTGCTGGCCATTTTGGAAATTGTAATAAATCTAAAAAATTTGCTCTAAAAATTACTTGCCATAAAAATCAGAGGGGGTCGGCATAATCGTCTCGGGGGGAGGTCTG
Organism: Sabatieria punctata; assembly: GCA_030248155.1. NCBI lineage: Eukaryota > Metazoa > Nematoda > Chromadorea > Araeolaimida > Comesomatidae > Sabatieria > Sabatieria punctata. The sequence goes on from JASANB010001303.1 coordinate 45,259, forward strand.
GCCTAAGTCGGGTGGGGGAGCAGACCCCAAGACCCCCTGTTACATGTATGCCTAACCCCTAGCCCATGTATGGTACTGTTTTACATCTATTACAGTACGGTATGTACAGACAGCACATACAAGATGATTCCAGTTCAGAAAAAGTGTACTGTAGTTTAGTTGTGTAAATTGTCGATTTTTACGTGAAAAACCTAATTAGCAGAACTTATTTCCTCAGAGAATTTCAATTTGCAGCCAATCCTAATTGTCAAATATTGTTTTTTCAGGAAAGTAGCTTGATTGTAGTCTTAGTTTTACATGGAATGCAGCATTGTCTGAAATGTAAGTAGTGTAGTACACGCAGAGTCAACAGCCAGCTAAAATCTGTTTGTCATTCATTCTGAGAAGTCTTGGAACAGAATATACAAGATTGCTTTTTAATTAGAGAAAAATGCGTAATACGCGCGGTTTGGGTGTTCAAGGCGTAACAAAGTGTCCCTAACGGTGTTGATTGAAATGCCTTTTAGCAGACGTAACCTGATGATTTCCCAGGTGTTTGTCGATTGACAACGGATATCGACTTTGTCTACAGACACATTTTCTCATGTCATTTATTATTTACCGGCTAGATGTATTTCCCTTTCTTAGAAGAGACAGACTAGCTAAATAAATCAATTCCAGCGTCACTTACAATGTCGGTGGAGCGGCGAACGAGTCAAAATTGATAATTATTAACTCGCTCTGTCTGCTTGTGCTGCTGCAGCGCGCCTAGAAAAATAGGAATGTCAACTTTTTACGTTTGCGGCCACTGCTTTTTTGCATACTTTCGCTGGTTGTCTTATTTACAAAGTGCCTTAGAGAACGTGCAGTTAAACGAGGTTGTAAGTGAGTTAAAATCAGACAGATAATAGTCACAGTTGTGTACCAGAAATAAAGGCGGCCCGTTTTGTAAAAAAGCTCTCCCTCAACCTAAAATTGGTCTTAATTGCGCAGTGAATTTTGTGTCGCCTTCATAAAGACAGGTTTTTATTCGGTGAGCTTTGTGTTCTGGCTGCAAATTGCATTCGACAAAAGACCCATCCAGTATTGCTTCCGACTTTATTGCTTCTTTTTCACTATAGCTGAAAGCAATTTAGCGCTGCAAGACTGCCTGAGGTTAGAAGAATTACTAATTTAGGCAAAACCAATTTCCGATCCAGTGTCATTCTTCAAACCTCAAGCTGGTTTATGGTTTCCTTTTTCTGCGTTGCTCTTCAATAAACGATCTAATTTATTTGAATTGAAGGAGCGTCAAATGGGATTGATATTTGAGGAGCGTTTGCACTTGTGCAGAGAGAGGAACAGTCCTGGAATTTTACATTGTATAAATCAAGATGGCTAGACTTATAAGATTAGTATTGCTGGCGATCTGTAAAGTAGTGTACAGGTGATTATTTTTGTTTTTGAGCGTAATATTGCCTATAAAATCTCAGAGCTTTTAGTCTGACAGATTTTCGTCTGGAGAACTTAGCAGCACGGATAACTACTTCACCGGAGTTTCGGTTCGAAAATCTTGCTGCCCAAAGCTTTTTGAAGAAACTTCCACCTAACAGTGGTAATTGCATATTTGTATACCTCAGTATTTTGATTTTGAACTTAAAAATAGCTTGTTTCAAATTTTAATATGTACTTTTAGGACGACCAGTTATGGTTTATGTCGGATTTTATGTACAAAGCCTTAGCAACATTGCACATAACAAAATGGTATGGCCGGCTCTGTTGAATATTGCTGTCAAATTATCTTTTCATATTTAGTCATTTGATTTGGACATTTATCTTCGCATGAGCTGGCAGGACACCCGACTATCTCACAATCTAACGTTGATAATTATAAATGACCTGGAAACCCTGCGACAAATTTGGGTTCCTGACATCTATTTCGGCAACGCGATGCATGCCAAGTTTCAGGATGTCACAGTGCCTAACTTTTCCTTGTATGTGCGCCCAGATGGCACCTGTTCCTACTCATCGCGGTAGAGAAACTCTTTATTGTTTTCGAAAGAAAATATTTAGTGAAATCTTATAGAGTCACCCTGACAGCAGCTTGCAACTTGCAACTACAAAAATATCCTCTCGATCGACAAACCTGCAGTCTGAAGATCATGAGCTGTACGATTTAGCCAAAAATGCTTATAATTTTATGAGTGAGGCAAATTATTGCAGACGCCCACGCACTGGATTCCATGAATGTCTCGTGGTTCATCGAAGATCCGATACGATTGCATGACAAAATAGATCTGCCGGAATTACAAATTCTGGGCAAAGCTGCTACGTACTGTTCAGGCAGTTTTGAGTATGCAATGACTGCCTCCAGCTCTATGCATGGTATGGCAATAGAACCCTTGATCAATAGAGAAAGAAGAGAAGAGAAAAAAAGATTTCAGGAGATTTCAGTTGTCTGGAAGCACAGATATTCCTTAAGCGAGCAGTGGGATATCATCTGGTGCAGACTTATATCCCAACCGGACTAATCGTCGTTATTTCCTGGGTCAGCTTTTGGATAGACAGGGAGGCAGTACCAGCTCGTGTGAGCCTCAGTTTTACCACTCTCCTTACCCTGTCAACTATGGTAAAACTACTGTAAAGTATTCCAAATCTTGCACCACTTTTCCACTTCAGGGCGCAGGTCTGCGCTACTCGTTGCCGCCAGTATCATACGCCAAGGCGATAGATTACTGGTTCGGCATGTGCATGTTGTTCATATTTGGCGCCCTTTTGGAGTTCGCTTTAGTGAACAGCCTGAATCGCAGGGCCAAAAAACGGCCGCGCGTACTACATCAACTGTTGGGGCAAGCAACGCAAGGAATGAGCTTTTTGCTGCCGGGCGCAGCGGCCGGAAATCCGAACGACAACAAAAACTATCAGCAAGATCAAGATTATGCCATTGATTATGGAAAAAGGGCATTGAAAGTGGACAAAACATGCCGGGTGATTTTTCCTTTGCTGTTCCTTATCTTTAATGTTTTTTATTGGTTCTATTATTATGACATGTAAAGTTGTATTTCTTTTCTTGTTTGCATATACGAAATTATAGAAAATCATAAGTGACAGAAACAAATATGCACTGGGGGGTTACCCCTTACCTAGAAACGCCAATCCCCCTCCTCAACCCCCCCCGAGATGAAAATTGGGGATCCCCCGTAAAAAGCACTTTTGGGCAATTTTGATTTGTACAAAAAACTGAGCTGAAAGTTTCGAAAGGTGCCGACTTTTTCTGCAGAGTTTGTTTGCATTTTATCATTATTGGCAGGAGATGCGTTGCCTTTTTTAACCTTCTGACCATCTAGTTTACATTGCAATCTATCAATAATGCAAAGAAAAGAAAGCAGTTTTAAAAAGCATTTGACGATTTTCGAAACTTACCTCAATTTTAAAAAATTAACTTTTTGCAAAAGCAACTTTTTACATTATTACAATGGATGTGGTAAGTATATTATACTACCCAAGGATTCTGGCAAGTACATCTCTTTTAGTAGTAGTACGGTAATATACGTACGTACGTATGGGGTTAAGTGCCTGACTGTAATAGCAAAATGGAAACATACAATAGGTGAACTATTCAACTTTCGTTACCCGCTTCAACCAGCAACCGAACCGACTATTCGGATTATCTAAAATTCGGGACAAAACTCAACTTTTTTTGCTAATTAGTTCAAGACACTGATACAACAACTTTAGTAAAACTTTATTATATAAACAAGTACCCGTTCTAGTGCAGCAGATTTAGCAGACGACTACAACAACTAAACAGGGAACGACGTCAAATTTCGGCTCTCAAACAACTAGCCAAACTGAACTTCTACTCGGTTTTCTGCTTAGCACCATCAATAAGCGGTCTCAAAAAGACTGTAAATAACTTGAACACTAGAAATAATATCACAGCTAGTAAAGCCAGTAATGCGACTATTACGTCGAGGCAGAAATATTCAATTAAAGAAAGTTCGGGTCCCACTGGCTGCAGATTAGGCAGTTCTTGGAACTCCGCAGCAAACTCCATCCACTTCACCAGCAGCTGCTCCGGCTTCACCGGCTTCTTTCGCATCATTCCCGACAGCTTCTTCGCTTTCGTCATGTAGCTGAAACTTGCACACAGATAGTTCTTTAGTCGAGTGAGAACACCAAAGGATAGAGTTTAGCGGCTTTTTTTAAATGCTAATAAGTGATTGCTATTTATGACTCACTCTGCATTTTCGACAACAGACGTCAAAACAGTGGTGAGAGTGATGGGATCGGTAACTTCGGCCTTCCAAACAATTCGACCGAAACCATTTCTTTCGGCCGATCTGGCATTCCGGAATTGGTCGCCGAAAAGCGGAATAAGCACCAAAGGGACACCTGCATTCGCTGCTTCTAACAAACTATTGTAACCACCGTGGGTTACGAAAGCTTTCGTTTTTGGATGACCTGAATTCGAATAAAATAGATAACTATCAACTATGCGTAGAGGTGAGAGCAGGGGAGGGTATGGCCCCCGCGCATCGGGGTATGAGTGAAAAATTGTGAGGAAGGCGGTTTACTACTCAAAAACACTCAAAAATTGCAAAAATAGCAATTTTGCGCTAAAAGTCGTAAAAAAATAGTTAATTGGGCTCAAATACAGCTAGAAAGTACAACGTGCAGTCTTACGGGCGATTTTAGCAATTTTAGTGTCTGAAAAACTAAAAAATTCAAAAGTTTGCTGAAAAAATTACTTGCCAAAAAAGCAGCTGCAATTCCCGTCCCTGATCGGGGGGCTGGCTCATGTACTGTGATAATTACCCAAAATGTCGGTCTGAGGTAGCCAAGACGTCAGATGCAAATTTTTCAGACTTTTAGCCTCTGGCAACGCTAGCAAATCGTCCTGCTCGTATTTCATGATGAATTGATAGTCAGGCAGACTGCCGATAGCGGTAAGAAGTGACTTTTTCCAGGAAACCGGCATGTCAGAAGCGTTCACCACTGAGCCGAACGACACCAGAACGGCACCCTTCTTGCCGGCAGTCACGATTTTCTCCCAGTACTGAACAGATTATTAGGTACGTTGATTACAGCACATAGGTTCACTACCGCATCCAGAGGTTTGGAGTCCTTCATTCCAATGCCAGCGATGTAAATGGTTTTGTGGAAAATCGGTCTCGGAAAGTCCAACAGTTCTTCGCTGTTGACAAAGAGGAGTTGCGACTTGGCAGCCAAGTCAAAGAGATCGGGGAAGTCCTGTCCATAGTGTCTGCGGAATGTCTGCTGGTGACCTTTAGTTATGCTTTTGAAGAACGGCTGAATGATAGCGTAGCACATGAAGTTTACGGCCCGTTCATAGAAGGTCATTCGGTCCGAGTATTTCAAATGAGACCCTAAAACAGGTGCAATTTGCATCGCGAGTTCCACTTTATTCCGCCTATGTTCCAGCTTCCTCCGTTTTGAAGTGTTAGCGTTATTCAGACAAGCACTTAACGTCGTTTATGGAACCGGCACCATATGGTACCCCTATCATACATGTAACAGTGGGGGTCTGGGGGTCTGCCACACTCCCGGATGGGGACCCCCGTCGAGACGATTTTTCCCACCCCTTTCGATTTTTCTGGCGAGTAATTTTTTAGAAAATTTTTTAGCAATTTTTTACCATTTCAGACACAAAAATTGCCATAATCGCCCGTAAAACAACACTTTTTAGCTGTATTTCAGCCCAAATTAGCGATTTTTAGCCGAAAAATTGCGATTTTTTCGATTTTGAGTTTTTTTAGTGCCCAAACCCCTCCCAAAATTTGGGATCAGACCCTCGGCCGGTGGCAGATCCCCCCAACTCCCATCCCCCCTTCGGCGGACTAGCCTAGGTACCGGTACCGTATATATGGTACTGTCACTATAGATGGTGTCGGCACCATAAACGGCCAGATTGTTGTTTAACGAATTTTGGTTCTTATACCAATTGTAAGAGCACTAGGCGCATAGCCTATTAAATTACAGTTCCATAAATACACCAGCACAAGGCAGCACAGAAAACAGATGAGAACCGCAAAGCGAAACAGCGGAAATTGCTGGTGGAGAGCCGTGATCGTCTGATTGGAAATCGCAGCCGATCTTTTAAGTTCGTAAAAAAGTTAGCGTTTCCCAGTAAGTCGCGGTTTTACTGAGCACCTGGATGCAGGTTTTACGAAATCCGATCCGATGTGCGGGGACCTTACGGTCCTACACTCAGACCTATGCGGTCCA